>MU715941.1:45851-67721 GCA_026770625.1 Nicotiana glauca | reverse complement strand
TCGCAATTGCGATGTCTGGGACTGTGGCCTATGATCGCAAATGCGATCATCCTTTTCGCAAATGCGAAGTCCGGGAAATCTGCACTGGGTCGCAAATGAGATCATTTTGATCGCTAATGCGGAGGGCCATTGATCACAATTGCGAGGCCCCTTTCGCAAATGCGAAAGTCCCAGCATTGGCCTGGCTTCGCAAATGCGAAGCTTTGTTCGCAATTCCCACATTTTGGTCGGGGTTCGCAATTCCCATATCAGAGACCTGCATTTTTCATACTTAGACGATTTTAAGCTTCATTTTTCACATTCCTCCAAACTATAACACCATAGGCGATTTTTCAAGAACAAACTTCATTCCAAAACAATTGTAAGTTGATTTTCACTTAATTTCTTCAATCTTTAACATCATTTATCATGTTTTCATCTTAAAATCAAGGATTTCCATGGGTAAAAATGGGGGTTTTGGGTAGAACCTAGGTTTTCTTAAAATTGGGGGTTTGGACCTCAATTTGAGGTCCGATTTCAAAACAAATCATAGATATGAACTCGTGGGGGAATGGATAACCGGGTTTTGGTTCGAACCTCAGGTTTTGACCACGTGGGCCCGGGGGCATTTTGGGAATTTTGAGTAAAACTTTGGTAAATTCATTTTCATGCATTCAAATTGATTCAGTTAGCATTTGTTGATACATTCAAGTAATTTGTGACTAGATTCGAGCGGTTTTGTGGTGAATTCGAAGGGTAAAGCTATACTAGAGGCTTGAGTTGAGTTTGGAGCATTTGAGGTAAGTGTTTGATCTAACTTTGGCTTGAGGGAATAGGATCAGGGTGTTGTTTGCTAATTGCTAAATGTTGAGTACGGTGTATAGGTATGGTGACGAGTATCTATGCACCGGTGTCTAGCATGACTGTGGGTCCTTGTTTGTACTTATTCCGATATTGTTATGACTCTACCATGTTAATAGATGAGTCCTATGAAATGTGAAGAGTATGAGGATTGATTGTGAGTTGTAAATTCTTTGGAGCGTTGGCTCGAACAATAAAAAGAATATTGGGTAAGAAATGAAGGAAATAGATGGTATTATGATTATTCCCTTGCCGGGACGTGTAAGTTATTATTGTTATTCCCTTGCCGGGAAATTTAATTGCTTAGTCGTATTCTCCCTCGCCGGGAAAATATTATATACTATGAATTGGGATCGTGTGGCACACCGACCACTTATATATTATGAAATGGGATCGTGTGGCACGGCCACCACTTATATATCATGAAATGAGATCGTGTGGCACGCCGACCACGTATATATGCTGAAATGGGATCGTGTGGCATGCCGACCACCTAGATATGTTATAATATGGGATCATGTGGCACGCCGACCACTTATATAGATTATGAGAGCTGATGTAGTTTCGTGTTTACTTCTGACAAGTCGATTTCATCTGTAATGCCACTACACATGTCCCCTCCCCGTTTTAATTGGTATTTTTCTGCTGTTATTTCGTTGCACTTGTACATATACCTGCACAGGTTGTTTTTGGTAGGTCCTGTCTAGCCTCGTCACTACTTCGCCGGGGTTAGGCCAGGCACTTACCAGCACATGGGGTCAGTTGTGTTGATGCTACACTCTGTGCATCTTTTTTCACAGATCCAAGTGTTGGAGTAGCATTTGAGTAGCAGTAGCATTCTGGGAGCGAACTTTCAGTCCAGAGACATTCGAGGTAGCCTTGCTGACGTCCGCAGGCCCGGAGCCCTTTCTATTTTATTCAGTTTGTTATCATTTGTACCGAAGCAGACAGTTTATGTTTCATTCAAACCTTGTATTTAGTATTCTCTAGGCGTTCGTGAGTATTGTGACACCAGTCTTGGGTAGAGGATTTGTTAAACTTTCGCATTTCTTTCAGTTAACTATGTGTGAGACTTCCGCTTTATTATTAAATGTTTCATTATTTCTAATATTGTCGTGGTTCGTTAAAAGAGGTAATTGATAATTGGCTTGCCTAGCTCCTATTAGTAGGCGCCATCACGACTCCCGAGGGTGGAAAAATCCGGGTTGTGACAGCTAAGCTATAGCTAATCCACTAACTAACCAACTCCTAACAGCTGTAACTAACTAATGGAAAATAATAACTAACTAATGGAATGAACAGTAACAACTACCAACTAACTATCGGAAGAGAAAATGAAGATGCAGTGTACTGCTATAATCTTAATAGCTTCATCGGTTCAGTCTCCAAAAATAGAAATTTGAGTAATATAATGTACTCTCCATATGATCCATGATCCAATAGCAAAATGGAAACATATCAACATCGAAAATCTCGTATTACTGCAAGGCTTGGTTCACATTTTGCACCAAAAATAACTCTAAGGACTCCAACGGCTAATTAAGTTTTGCTTGAATGAGTTGTAACTTTGCAAGTTTGTCCATGTTAACATTATGTATACAAAGTTCCGATAAATTAAGTGGTACTAGTTTCTAACATCTTTGTAAAATCAAGAGATTAGATCTTCATTGTTAGATGATGTATCAAGAGTCCAACTTTAAAGTAAAAGAACAAAGTCCATCAAGAGAATTTGTATATGATTGTCTATCCAAAAGTTGGGTTCTTTTAATAGAACTAAATTCGCAAAGTACATTGATAGAGCAAATACACTTATATGACAGTATATATTTTTCAAGTTATGTAGATGAATTTTCTATAAGATCACATTTGTGCATTTTTTATGTGTGATTGAACAAATACGACAGCAATGGACAAGGAAAAACCAACTATATTAAATTTAAGGGTGTCAAATGAACGGTTTGTGCTGATTTGGGTGGATCAAAATAGGTCGAATCAATAAATGGTCTGTCAAAAAATTACTTGAACTGAGATGTGTTGGGTCAAGATATGCTAAAATATGGATCATAGTCCAACTCGCCCAACTTTAGATGGGTTGGATCTAGATAAACTAAGTTCAACAATGGACGTGTCAATGAGCGGCCTAACCTTGAATGAGTTGGGCGGGTTGAATAAGTTTGTAATGTACTTCAGTTTCTAACAAGGCAAGATAATATATGAGAAAAAAATGGAGGGTGGAACAATTCTTCAAGGACTCCCAAGAAGTAGTTTTTCGTTAAAAACAACATTAAATTACAACCATTAATTAATGGACGCTGATTAATTCTGGATCCAAACAGAGAGGAGACATAATTAGTTAGAAACTACAACCTAGGAACAAAAAACTGAAATTAAAAGAGACCATGAGAATCCAGGAATTGCTCTAAGCCTTAAACATATCCCAACATGATCATTATAAATTGGAACAAAACTTAGACATTACAAGAGAAATCAAGACAGCTAGTTTGGTACCTCCTCCCGTATAAGGAAGAGGTGCCTTTTAGCTTTCTGTCTTCTTCTCCTTTGTTGTCCTTGCACTTTCACTCATCGTACTAATTTTTTTTTTTTTAAAAATACACAACAATATGGCGATATCAAGTCGGTTACTGTCGTTAGTCCTTCTCTCCTTGTTGGTTTCTTCTGCAATTGGTGAAAAAACTAAAGGTGTTACCTATGATGGTCGTTCAATGATCGTCAATGGGGAAAGGGAATTGCTCTTTTCTGGTTCCATTCATTATCCTCGTATGCCTCCTGAGGTAACTAGAAAATCAATATGTATACATATAATAAGATCACGTTATATTTTGAATCAACAAACTCAAGATTCTACGTTTAGTAATGAAAACTGTATTGTGACGGAATGTTGCAGATGTGGCCAGACATCATCAGGAAAGCTAAGGAAGGAGGTCTGAACCTAATCCAGACTTATGTCTTCTGGAATATTCACGAGCCCGTTCAAGGCCAGGTAATCAACATCAATGTTTCAAATGTGAACATTATATTTCAATCTTGTGCACAAGGAGATCAAAATGGTTAAACTGTTTTCCCTTTGAATTTGCAGTTCAATTTTGAAGGAAATTATGACTTGGTGAAATTCATCAAGACAATTGGTGAACAAGGCTTGTATGTAACTCTCAGGATTGGACCATATATTGAGGCTGAATGGAATCAAGGGTATATATAAATCCATCAATTTTGACCTATTATTTTTGTTCATAACTATAGTTGCTAAATTATGGCTTATTCACTACAGAGGATTCCCATACTGGCTAAGGGAGGTTCCAAATATCACATTCCGTTCTTATAACGAACCATTCATCGTACGTGTATCACATTTTAATTTGCATGCGCTTAAATAATTACAGACAATTAACTGGCTTTTAATTAATGACTCTAAAATTGTTTATTTATTTGTAGCACCACATGAAAAAGTACTCAGAGATGGTCATTGATTTGATGAAAAAGGAGAAGTTGTTTGCTCCCCAAGGAGGCCCTATCATCATGGCTCAGGTGTGTATATCAACATTGGCGAAATCACGAATTCTAACAAGGAAATTTTAAGAATATCACACGTGATGAAACCTAAATCAATTTTTGAGATACATTTGCCGCGATATTAGAAGCCTCGTTTCAAAGAGATTCAACAGTTTATATATGTACAGAATACGACTGCCTTGTATATCATGCACCATATACTAATGTGGTCTTATAACACAGATCGAAAACGAGTACAACAATGTACAACTAGCATACAGAGACAATGGGAAGAAATATGTAGATTGGGCTGCTAACATGGCTACTGGATTATACAATGGTGTCCCTTGGATCATGTGCAAGCAAAAGGATGCCCCTGCCCAAGTGGTACGTCTATCTCCGTGTGACCTATAGGTCACGAGTTCGAGCCGTAGAATCAGCAACTAATGCTTGTATCACACGATCCTGCGTTTTGAACGCTTCGTGCACCGGACTACTTTTCTCAGATGAATAACCAAATAAAATGATAGTTAAAATATAATAATTCTTTTCCATTTTTCTCAATTTATTTCCACAGATCAACACTTGCAATGGAAGGCATTGTGCAGATACTTTCACAGGTCCAAATGGTCCCAACAAACCTTCTTTGTGGACTGAAAATTGGACTGCCCAGTAAGTATATGAACTTTTTTTATTTTTATAAGTCTAATAAATTGTAATGTTATGTCTAAATTCTAGCATTAAAAAATGATTTGCAGATATAGGACTTTTGGAGACCCACCATCACAAAGAGCAGCAGAAGATATTGCATTTTCTGTAGCTCGTTTCTTTGCTAAAAACGGAACCCTTACAAACTATTACATGGTACATATATATTCTTTTTATTATTTTCTCAAACATTAACTTTTTTAAAATGGCTTAAAATTAATTTTCTTCTTGTTAATTTTCAGTACTATGGTGGAACCAACTATGGAAGAACTAGCTCTTCTTTCGTTACAACTCGTTATTATGACGAAGCTCCCCTCGACGAATTTGGTAAGTGTTGCCATTTTATGCACTGACGGTATAAAAAGTATAGTAACAATCACAATGACTTATTCACGCTGAAAATATTTAACCTATAGATATTTTTATTATATTATTTCAGGTTTGTATAGGGAACCAAAATGGAGTCATTTGAGAGATTTGCACAGAGCTTTAAGACTATCAAGAAGGGCTCTCCTTTGGGGAACTCCCTCTGTACAAAAGATTAACCAAGATCTTGAGGTAATTAATTAAAACCATTTGCATTTTTAATTTACCTAAAAAATATATTACTACATACTAAGAAATTTTGTTTAATATTTATTAAAATCTCATTAATTCCTTCTTAAATATTATTTTACAGATTACAGTTTATGAGAAGCCTGGAACTGATTGTGCTGCATTTTTAACCAACAACCACACAACTTTACCTGCCACAATTAAGTTCAGGGGTAAAGAATATTACTTACCTGAGAAATCTGTTAGCATTCTCCCGGATTGCAAGACTGTTGTCTACAACACTCAAACGGTAAATATATATTACATAGTAAAAAAAAAAGTAGATTAAAATTTCAATCTGAAAATTACATTGAATTTTTTTTTTTTTTTTGGAAACAGATTGTGTCTCAACATAATTCAAGGAATTTCCTCCCATCAGAGAAAGCAAAGAATCTTAAATGGGAAATGTACCAAGAAAAAGTCCCAACCATTAGTGATTTGTCACTTAAGAACAGGGAACCTTTGGAACTTTATAGTTTAACAAAGGATACCTCAGATTATGCTTGGTACAGTACAAGGTAATTATAATTTAAGTTCATTGTTATTCTTGTTAATGTCTTTTATTATCTTAATTAATCAAAATTGAGTTTACTCTAATGTTGAATTTGTTATGATAATAGCATCAACTTTGAACGCCATGACTTGCCTATGAGACCTGACATCCTCCCCGTCCTGCAAATCGCGAGTATGGGGCATGCATTGTCTGCGTTTGTTAATGGCGAATTTGTTGGTACGTTGATTCTTGATATTGGAACGAGTTTAAGTTTTATACACTGACCATATTATTGCATGCTATATAGCTTGTTAAATCGCACTGATAATATAAAAATTGTTTGCTCAGGGTTTGGACATGGTAACAACATCGAGAAGAGCTTTGTTTTCCAAAAGCCTGTCATCTTTAAACCTGGAACTAACACCATCTCAATTTTGGCCGAGACAGTTGGCTTCCCGGTACTTTTTTTTTCACAATATTGAGAAAATAAGCAAAATATTTAAGCTATAATAACTGATCATTTATTCGTGGGAATTTATTATAATGCAGAATAGTGGAGCCTACATGGAAAAGAGGTTTGCTGGACCTAGAGGTGTGACCGTTCAAGGTTTGATGGCTGGAACCCTAGATATTACCCAAAACAACTGGGGACATGAGGTAAAAAAACATACTACAATATTACATAATGATATTCAATTATTTGATCTTTCACAAATATAACCTAAAAAGGTATAAAATCAACTGATAATTAACCAAAATAATTGATGGCCATTTAACAGGTTGGTGTATTTGGAGAAAAAGAGAAATTATTTACTGAAGAGGGTGCAAAGAAAGTAAAATGGACTCCTGTAAATGGTCCTACTAAAGGAGCTGTTACTTGGTATAAGGTAAGAACTGAAGCCAAGTAATATTCTTTTATTTTTAGGTTATTAATCTCACTTTTTACGAACAGTTACCTGTATTTATTCGGCTTTTTCTTTATCTAAAAATTTATTTTCTTTTGGGATGCAGACCTACTTTGATGCCCCAGAAGGCAACAATCCAGTGGCCTTGAAAATGGACAAAATGCAAAAGGGTATGATGTGGGTCAATGGTAATAGCCTTGGTCGTTATTGGTCATCTTTCCTATCCCCTCTTGGACAACCCACTCAATTCGAGTAAGTATATATCCGTAAAAAAGTCACATAAATTAAAAAAAAAAAAAATTCTCTAAAGAGTCCTATAACATATTTTACGTATGATATTTCAGGTATCATATTCCAAGAGCTTTCTTGAAACCAACGAACAATCTCCTAGTCATTTTTGAAGAAACCGGTGGTTACCCTGAAACCATTGAAGTCCAAACAGTAAACAGAGACACAATTTGCAGTATCATTACTGAATACCATCCTCCTCATGTTAAATCATGGGAAAGATCGGGTACTGATTTCGTCGCGGTAGTTGAAGATCTCAAGTCAGGAGCACACTTAACTTGCCCCGACAACAAAATTATTGAGAAAGTTGAGTTTGCTAGTTATGGTAATCCAGATGGTGCATGTGGAAACTTGTACAATGGAAATTGCACTTCTATTAATAGTCTCAAAGTTGTAGAACAGCATTGCTTAGGCAAAAATACATGCACAATTCCAATTGAGAGAGAAATATATGACGAGCCGAGCAAGGACCCATGCCCTAATATTTTCAAGACATTGGCTGTTCAAATGAAGTGTGGGAATAAGAATTAGGGCTATATAGGCTGAAAGTTTGGCTATAACATATATTAAATGTATATACTAGACTTTATGCTTTGTATTCACAGCTTCAATTTGTTTTTTATTACTTCAATAAAACATAATATTTCAGCCATATTTAGTCTTTGATTTATTTATATTCCCTGCTTATAGTAAGGAATAAAATTGTTCACATTGTGGAAGCAAATTTTCTTGGTAGCTTCTATATATATATATATATATATATGAAGATGTTGGCATTTTTTGTAAGTTGAATAACTCAATTTTTTACTACAGTAGTTGTTATATTCTTAAATAAATGAATTAATGTTTGATAGATTGATATTAACCAACTTTTATTGTATTAATTTAATTTGATCTGTCTGCACTGACCAATTAAACTATATTGGTAATTCTTTACATTATCAAACTATATATAACTTATATAAATCTTTTTCTATAACCTCAAATAGTTTATACTTTCTGCAAAAAAAAAAAAAAGAAAAAAAAAAAAAAAAAAAAAATATATATATATATATATATATTACTACTATTAATAAGCGGCAATCTGAGCTGCATCCGGAAAAAGGAGAGCTACATCCGGTAACTATTCGGATCAGAAGGACATATTTGTAATTACAGCAATATCAATTGATTCCATTGGCTAATAAAAATAACTACTGTACCTACCTTGAAAGCTTATATCCTACTTGACAGTTCTACCCATATAATATCATGATTACTTCTCAAGATAAAATCACTCATGTGGGACCCGCTCTAGGTTATTGCAATTGTCTTTGATAGCCGGCAGCCAGTTGCTTTGTCATATCCTTGATAGTCTTTAGTCCTTCTAACTTTTCAATCATAGGATGTTTATTTGCAATAGTACCGATTTTGTTCTAAACTTAAGATATGGTAACAATCATATTAGATTCACGTTAGTTTTTAGAAGGTACATAATATTTACGATTCTATGCTTAATTTTGATCATATTTTCTTCAACAAATTATTATAAGACGGATGAAATACCTTGATATTGTCTTATATTCTTATCAAACATATAAATAAGATATCTTAGTAGATATACACTCAATGATACTAAAGTATGTAAATAAAAATTTTGTATCTAAAAGATGTCATTCTTTTGATACAAAGTAAACATGAAAGAGCATAACATTAAAGCGAACAAGAGTAAACTTTTTAATTTTTGGTATTCAATATTGTATAAACGTCCACAGACATTACAATAGAACTTTTCATTGTTTTATTTTACATTAATTATGAGAAACTTCATTAGTTTCCTATTATAATATAGGTGTAGCAATATAATATCGATGACGTTTTTTTATTTTTTTAAAAATTAAAAGTGGCCAGAAAAACACAAAGATAAGTTATTAATTCGAAATTTTCTATGTAGTTTCTCACTAATTTATTATGTTCATGTATATCGTGTTCATATGTTTGAAAATTTAAATAAACGCTCTTGAAATATGGCACTGTTTAGCTGTAAATATTCGAGGAAGAGAGCGTAAATGCCACGTTTCTGAATACGTTACAACAAAATTTATTTATCAAATGACAAACATTGTCACGATATGTAAAGATTTATCCAATAACATCTACCTGATAAAATTACTTGATAAAAATAAATATATCTACTTTTTTGTTCGTACCAATATCACCTCATTATATGAAAAATATTATTATGATTTTCGATGTGTACAATAACTTTACAAAATGTAGTTGCCGCCTTTTTAATATCAAATTGTCTAATCAACTCATATTTATGATAACACACTATAAATATCTCATTTTATATTGCGCATAAGATTTTTTCATTAGTAGAGTCAATTGCCAAATTAAAAGTTGAACATCTAACATTTTAGTTGCTAAATTCTATCAAACAAAAAAAAGGTTGACATGTCAAACAGGATTAAAATGCCAAGGTTTAGTTGGACTCTCATTTTAATATGCGTAGGATTTTTTTCATTAGTAGAATCAATTACTAAATTAAAAGTTGAGCATCTAACATTTTACTTGCTAAATTCTTTCAAATAAAAATTAGGAAAAAAAAATTGATTTCAAGAACTTTTAAAAATTAGAAAAAAACAAAAGTTACACATGCTAAGGCTCAGTTGGACTTCAAGAACTTAAAGGAATACATATTTTTAAAAATAAAATAGAAGTCCAAAGTAAGAAAATAATTATTTTTTCTGATTTCAAATACTCTTGCAAGCTTTAATTTTTAGAATTGGGATCGGGCTCAGCCCGAACTAAAGTAACTAGTATATATATATATGCTAACATTGAAAATTGAATGTTATATATTACTCAAATTTTTGGCGTAATGGTGCTATTTAAATGTGTAGCTCACTATCAAGTCTTTCTTTTATATACTCCAAGCGAATAATTAGGAGGAGATAATGGATTTTACTCTTTAATTTGGAAATTCGAACACTTATTACAATGTAGCCCAATCCATCCATATGATAGTTGAGTTGATGTTAAATATGTTTTTTGCGTGCTTAGTCTTATAGCATCACGAGATACTAATATTTTCTGATGCAGCTAAGTGAATTTAGCTTTAGGCGCAGGATTAATCCCAAGGTATAGAGTCAATGTGATTTAATATTTTAAAATGCCGTACATCCCTTGTTACTCTAAATGTAATGTTTACTTTTTGTACAAAGTGCAACTTAGCTACAATAGGAACTAGCTAGGCACCTGAGGTATGAAATGAAGGATGAATTTCACGCTCAAGCTTAGATAGAAGAATCAAATGAGTCCACTAATCCATAAATGTAGTTGAATGGAACAATACAGGGTTACACATTTTACCGTGCCGAGATGTGAGGTGCATGTGTAATTGATCACCCCGGAGTATGTGCTAGCGCCCTTGAAGACACTCCAAAAACGGCTAACGCTCGTGAATATCTAAGTCAGTCATTCCTCTATCCATCCGGTCGGAGGTATGGATAACATCCGACGAATAAATTTTAACCTTTGAAAAAGAGAAGAAAAGAAAAGAGGAAAGCCTAGCTAGGAAACGAGTTTGTTTCCTATATATAAAGTGGTGCAACTAATTGAGCCTTGATTCTATTATTATATGTTTGTTTGTTTATATTTACATAAGATATGTCCTAAGAGAATACTATGTTGCCTTTGTTTCTCTAACATATTAGTTTAGGCAAACTATATGATCCTATTATCCGTTTCACTCTATATAAGCTGTGTGTATCCTAACAAATTCAGTATTCAACTGATTGAACTTATCATTTATGTTATACACAAAAATTATATAAATTTTTTATACTTTTTCGATTACCGAATATAAATAAATTCTGACGCGGACTAAAAATGACATTTACCGTTGGGCGACTTTTTTCATTTTTAACCCGCGCCAGAAATACACAATGCATATATATATAAAAAATATATTTTTTTCGGCTATTATTTTTAGAATGGCTATACAGTGTCATTTTCCCTATCTAAAATCCACATACAACATCAACTTTCCTGAATTTGAAAAATGCCGTCCGATCACATTTCTATAAATTTCAAAATACAAAGACACGAAATATACAAAAATGATGTAGCGGACATCAAATAGTTCCTAATATTATCAAAACTCATTTATAAAGATACATACAGTCAAAAATCTACAATAGCCTTGTTTGTTTCAAAATTTTTTGTCTATTATAGTAAAATGTTATTATAGAAGGCATATATTATAACATAACATGAAAAATCGATTCCAAGAAAAACTTGGCTTTTATAGTGAATGACTATTATATAGAAATGTTGTTGTAGAAAGATCTGACTGTATTTGATACCGATTCAAATATATTAAAATATTGTTATAGAGGGCATATATTATAACATAACATAAAAAATTGATTCCGAGAAAAACTTGGCTTTTATAGTGAATGGTTATTCTATAGGAATGTTGTAGAGAGCTCTGACTGTATTTGATACAGATTCAACAGACTTTTGAAAATTAGAGATAACTTCTCAGAATACTGCAAAACAACGAGATTTAGAGAAGCAAAATGTTCAATCGCTAATAGCCAATTATTACAACAACAATTGACAAGGACCATGTTTTGGTGTGAGCTTCAATAGAATTTATTACAATGTATAACAAATAGCTGACATGTCGAAGGAAAGTTATAATCTCAAATCTGTGAGAAGTAAAAGGAAGAAGGCAACATTGTGACCATACACTTATGTACTTTACGAGCTCAGTGTGTCAAAAATGAAGAAGAATCTTACTACTTATTTACGAAAATTTACAGCAGAAAGAACTCCTGCAGAAATCTTGAACAAGCTTCACAGCAGCAGAAAGAACCCCTGAGAAATCTTGAACAAGGCTTCAATCTCAGCTGTTAAATTAAACAGCCAAAACACAGGCAGTAAGAGTTAAATTTTTTGAATAAGGCGCAACAATGCATTCAAGGAACGTAAGTCAGCAAGCACAATTACATGCCTTAGACAACAAAGAAATTACTCAATATACAATTTAATAAGTAACTTAACTGAAAACTGAGCACTGAAGAAACTATCATTGAAACATGAAGGTAGAAAAGAAACGAGTCAAGAATGTATCACTATCGATGTCTACCCATCCGATTCTAGATGCTTACAGACCTTGCTATTGTTAGTTTGAAGACGATGTTCAACAGCAGCATTACCGAGGACCAGAAACACCAAGTCTCTCAAGTTTTATGCACAAGTCCATTTGTCACTATTGGCTTATGACAAATCAAAAGATCCTTGACCTTCATTAATGGCATAGAGTAACTTCTTGTACATGATTTCCTGTGGAGTGAAATAATGCATAAGAAATTTACTTGGGATAAAAGACACAGAACTGACTGGGAACAGGAAATATCAACTGCTAAGACGCAGACGCAGGGAGAACATTGGCAGCATATGGCAATAGCAATAAGAGAAACTCTACCTTAGTAGAATAGGGAGGAAGTTTCAAGTAATTAGCACATGTCATCACACTAGGTAGGTCATCATCTGCAGATTCTGATGGTGCATTACTGTTGTGTGCTGCATTGCCAGCATTGGATGAATGCTGTTCCAAAGATATGATGGTCAATCACTAAAATAAAGAGACATGGAAAATAGGCCCACTTAACTTATAGCTACAGCCATACCTTTCTCACAATTGTCAACTTAGGATTCAGACCAGCAAGACCACCTGGAGGGAGCCGGGGAGCGCCAGTGACAAACTGACAGAATGCTCGTTGCTGCTCCAGTGTGAACTCTCCCATAATCTCTAGTAACTGGTGAGAATAATATATTACAACTTATAAACTTGAAACAAATATAAGTGAATGATGAAGAACAGAATCCTAATCATCATTGTTTCAGGCAGTTTTTTCACCAACAGCAGAAGAACAAAACTTACGTGAATAATGGGAGGACTCTTGGCTGTGTACCCATGGTCGAATTTAATGTGATCTACTAACGTCTCAGGCTGTATAACAAAAAGAACACATCATATTCAATCAAATAAAGGAAATCTAAGCCTTATCATAACCAGAGTATTCATGAGAAGAAATGCTACCTTCCACAACTCTCTACGGCCACATAACAAGTAGTCCAACTCTGTAGCAGAGAATATTTGTAGAGTTGAAATGTCAAAAACCTGAAAATTGTGGAGCCTAAAAGTTATCTATTTTTAGATATAAAATCATCTACAGGTATATCTAATTTGCTAATATATTAAATAAATCACGAACTGCAACAAGGAACTATCAGATAGTCCCACTATGTACTGTTTTAACCCCACAAGATCATCTTAGTCATTTAAGTTCTACAGAAAAAAATCCTCAAGCTATAAAGGCTTACGACAGCAGCAAACCTGATTGAAGCCAGATCTAAAAGCTTCCGTTTGCTGCCTGATTCCAGACCCGACAGTAGCATCAACTACCAAAGAAACGTATTCCTCCAAGTTACTGAGATCCACCTGCAAATTCCATCCAAGGTATTGAAAGAGATATCAACAGAATTAAGGCATGCAATTGAGGGACTTCTATCAAATACCAAAAGTAAAAAGAGAAGAAACAAAAGAATAAAAGGGATAACATCCAAGACATCACTGCTTACATTCTCATCGCCTGCTTTAAGAACGTATTCAGGATAGCCGGGAAGTGTGAAATCTAAACATAGATCCTCAATTGGTGTCCCATGGAAATGCACGTCATAAAATTTGTCGTGGTTCTGATCTTCCATAGATTCTATATATCGCTTTCGACTAACAAGAGCTTGTAACTCTTGCAAAGTCTTCCCTAATTCAGCGTCAAAAGAAAGAATATCGTACAAATCAAGCTCCTGCAGTGTTTAAGTTAGAAACATTAGTGGAACAGATAAAATACAAGGTGCATGCAACAACTGATCACAGAGGACAAGTGTGCAATATGACAAAGAACAGCAGGGAGAGCTTACTTGGCCAAGAACAAGCTTATAGAAGGCAGTTGACAGTGGAAGGTCCATAAGCCGTCCATCTTGAAGAGCTTTGGCCATAACACGTCCAAGCAAGCGGAAATGTTCAATTACCTTACAGAATTGACCTCCATTGACAGTATCAGCATGTGGTGGCCAGGGACATGGGAATAATCCAAGAGGTGCTCTGACAAGATCTTTATCACCTCCACTTAATTTATTATCAACACAAACTTCCATCGAATGTCCATTTGACGTTGATGATGAACCAGACCTCCACATTCCAAGTCCGACTTTTTGAAGATCATGACTTAAAAGGGTATAAAACTCCAGTGTAGGACCCAAGCCGGTACCAACTTCACCAAAATATTCAACTTCAAGAACAGCTTTTTGGCTAGAGTACATCTCCATTACTTTAGTAGCAGAATCCAGAATGCGGTTCCTTGAGACACGAACTTTCTGGCGCTGCAATCTACCAACTCTAGCTGCTCTCTCATGAATAGATCCATTACCTTCAGCACCTTGCTGTTGCTGTAGCCTATTTAAAGCACGTGACAACCCAAAAGCAGTTGAATAGAAGAACTGGCGCCGAGTCTCAAACGGAAAAAGAAATGGACAGGCCTTTGTCAACTGGTAACACCAAGATGGAAGAGACCCACTACAAAGTGCAAGAGCATCCTGGATCTGTCGCGCCAATTTCGGAGTGAGCTTACTATTGACAAATTCCTCATAAGGAATTTTAACAACCGTAGTATTGACCTCATCTAAACTAGAAACTTTTCCTTCAGCGTAATCATCAATCAGTGAAAGGACACGCAAACGGGGGGCAAGCCGATTCAGCGCCTCCAATACACGTAATAGGTATAAAATACTGTAAGTAGGGTTACTTTTCTCCAGATCACAAGGAAGTTCTCCCTGCAATATACTTTTTAACAATGATGCTTGAAGCAAGGAGGGATCAGCACTGGAACTTTCCAAAGAACTGGCTTTCGTAGACTTGGAAGAAATTGAGCTCCCAGCGCCATTCATCAACCTCTCAGCTTGGCTGTCTGCCCTTTGGTATATGATAGTGTAAATATCACTCCGAACCCTACTTCCGTCACTGGATGCAAAATCATTGCCATCATCTCTCTCATCATCATCCTCGTCTAGAACAAGCTGCCGCTGGATAGCCTGGTAGACAGTCAAGTGCCTATTAAGCAGCTTTCCACCAACAGAAAATATTAGTTTTGGTTGATCACCAGAGCCAAATAGAGGGCGCCCATGCTGATCTCTGGCGTCCCTCACACCTCGACCACCAGCAGATGAAAGTCCCGCCATGGCAGCAGCAGCAAATGACATTGCACTCCGTGAACTGTAGGAACTCCTACTCCTGAACTCAATGGAATCAGATCCCCCAGCGGAGGTTCTGCTCCTAGAACCACCACCAGTATTTGTATGGCTATCACTTGGCGTCTGTGCAAGAGGACTATCCTCCGACGAATCTACCAATTTAACATCATGCACTTCATCTTGCAAGCAGACAGGAAGAGAATCATCCCTCAGCATCTGGAAATATGGACAAACAAAGTAAGAATGTCGCAATACCATAAGTGCCCAAACATCTGTATCTAACATTCAAAGAGATTTTCAGAGTGATGCATTGAGAAAAGGATAAAGGTATGCACATACGGGAAAGCAAATACAAACCTTTCCTCCCTCCTCTCAACCCCCAAGAAGAAAAGCAGTCTGTAAATAGATACCTACTTTTTTTATAACCAAGATATCCGATATTTCCAGCTTCAGAATTTGGTGGACAATGAAACTGCCCCTACACACTTCTCCACTTAAAAACTATTCTTTCTCTTCCTATAAATGATACTCCCGCATATTTTTCCTGGGTATTCTGTTTTTGGGGTTAAAGTCATATTTCTCTGGGTAGATGTCATTATATATTGTTTGCATTATTCATCTTCAACCTACTAACTATGCACTCTTAAGAATGTCAAGATAAGGTGAATCCCAAAGCCTGCGCTAGGAGGGCTGACCAAATTACTATCCGAAGTTTGGTTTATTTTTTTAACAGGAATGACCAATCCCTTGTTTCAATGCTCTATGTAAGGGTCTTGGGTTGCTATAGGTACAAGTTAAGTCACAAACAATTCCATAACAAGGGGTGGGATTACACACAGGGAACAGGGGGAAATGTCCAATTTATGTCCTCCCCATACCGTCCCAATTCTACCCCCTCCCCTCAACAAAAATCCCCTCAAAGAGAACCCCACTGGCTTCACCTAGCTTATCACTTTCCTACCATCACCAGCAAAATCCGTTTACTTTATATTCTAAAATTTCAGTTACTTATATAGAAGGGAAGGGTTTGATTGTGCCCAAGAAAGTATATCTCATTGTGAATTCCATGCCTTACTCGAGAACTAAAAGTAGGACAAAAGTATGCGCACTCTCAACCACAGTCTTTACTTGATGATCCTTCATCTCACAGCCCCTTGCTGTAATAGAACAGATTTAAATTTTAACCTATATTCTGAGATCCGCAAACCAAAACCCAGTCCAACTCCGATTTTTTACTTGAACCCTGATTCACAAGCACATTAAGTTCATGTTTGTTTTCTAATAGAATAAATTTAATCAGGCTTTCCTTTCTTTTTCCCACGCAATCAACCCACTTCAAGTGTCCTATGGGCTTGCTCCCTGTGGCCAACATTTCTTCAATTTATGTACTTCTAAATACATTCCTTGCACTAAAAGAAAGAGTAAATTTCATTATTTGACACTAATGCATCTTTAAGAATCAGAAAATCAAAGGCTTACGGTTACTGCAGCTTCTAATCTAAAGTTTCCCTACCAAAGTTATTTCATTTGCCTAACAATGTCAAGAAGACTTCAAACTCTTAAGATCGAGTTAATCCACTTCGAACAAATTAAGCAAAAAATAATAAATAATAAAATAGAAAGAAAAGAAAAAGGAGAGAAATTTAGTAACAAACATCATCATGGTCAGCTTCATCTTCATCTTCGTCGGACATATCGTCCTCAATCACCAAAGCATCATCAAGTTCAACGTGAGAAACATCCAGCTCGTCATCCTTAAAATGAGAACAAGCAGGAAAAATGTCAGCATTCATGATGTTATCAAAACCATTAACCCCGGCTTAGTAGTTGAAAAATGTAAAGAACAACCAGGAAAAAAATTTAGGTACCCATAAATATCTTTGCTTCATCTGGAAAACTCAAATTTTCAATAAAGCAAAAGGGGGTGATTAACAAATCACTTTGATCTCCTTCAACAAGCTGATTATGTCAAAAATTATTAGCCAGAAGATGAAGATATTACATTACCTTGGAGGAAGTTTTAGATGTGAAACTAAATGTTTGATTATTTTCAATGAAGTTGCTAAGATACCAATCAGATGCATATGATTTGCTTCTTACTTGAGAGATGGGAGTTCAACTTTTGACAAGGGTTTGCAAAATACAGTTTAAACTGTAAACAAAACAATAATATTACAGTTTAATTTAATTTGCAATTAGAAGAGAATAGTTTAGTTTGTAAACCATTCAAAGCTGTCATTCAGTTTGGTTCCAAAATCTTCTGAAACAAAACAAAATTGTAAATCGGTGTTTGACTAAAAGTATATTTTTAAAACATACATAAATACCAGTTCGTGTATAAACCCTTAAAAAAAGAAAATTACCCAACCTTTTTCTCAAAGTTATATTTATATGAACATTAGTTTGATGGGACATTAGATTTCCTAAGTTAAGGCTGCTCTAGCCTCTACCAATGTAAAATATAATTTTTTAAAACCCTGTACTCCTAATCGAATTTTGGTGAATTCATAAACTAAAACGAAGCCCGATTTGGTTTCAAGTTTCAGCGTTTAAATGGCTTGGAGAAGTTGTGAACCATACTTAGAAACATCACGAACCATCAAGAGATAATATCCTTTCTTGGCTTGATCAATGTTATCCAAGACTAGCAGGGGCTACGTGGTTAACAGCCTTCACAAGTTCACTGTTATCTTCCTTCTTTTAAACAATCATCCTGTTTCACCAACTAATTTCCAAGTTGACACGAAGAGAAAAGAACAGAAAACAAGACATCTACAATTAACGGCTATAAACACTTCTGAGGTTTAATTTGAGACCCGTATAAGGTTACTACTTCAATCTGAAGTCGTGTAAACTCAAGCAGCTACCAAGCCAAAAATCTTCTACATACATACTTGCATACCAAAAAGAAGTGAACAAAATTACCTCTGAAGAAGAGTCCCCGTTTACAGGTTTCCCCTCTGTATCCTTATCCAAGGCTGCTTTTCTTCGAGCAGCATTTTTTGTTTGAGGTCCTCTGCCATCTCCTTGAGCAGGCTTCATAACCGCTTTTCCTTTGCCCTTCGAAGAGCTTCCATCTTTTTCCTGCAGTGACCCCTTAGCACTGTCATTTATATTAACTGCTGACCTAGATCGTGTAGAATGACGACGAGGTGCGGAGGCAGGAGTAGACATAGATGGATATGATGCACCGCCTCCTACAGGTATGGTCCCAGATCCAGAGTTGCCTGAAGAAGCAGAGGCTTTCTGCCCAGACTCCGGTCGCTTAACTCGGGGCCAGAGGAATCCTTCAATAGCTACTAAACTTGCCAAAGGATCAATTAACAAAACATTTGAGGAGTAGTCGCGGAGGGTTTTCTCTCCTTGAGCTCTGCAAAGGCGCAGCTTAAAAGGCTGTGACAAAGCACTTAAACCTGAAGATAGACGTGCATTTCCTGTCGATGATCTGGAACTATGACTCAGCACAACGGGAAAACGCTCCAAGGAACATAGAGCATTTTGAAGCTTTTGGACCAGAACAGTCATGGGAACCACACTTCCACCATCAACACCAGAAGGAAGAGCAACTGCAATAAAGGACTTGTACCTTTTGATTGCTTGTTCTCGAAGCCTAGGCAAACTAGTATCAGAGATTTTTTCATTAGAAAGATATCCACACGTAAAATAATTGAGCAAAGAAGCAACAACTCCACTTCCAATAAACTCAAAGGTTGAAACACCGTCCCCTTTGCTGAGCTCTCCCAGCATGGCAGCTATCACTTCAGCCAAGTTTTCTTCCTTACAGATAGAAATATCCCCAAGCTGAGGCCCAAATGTTATTGACTTTCCTTTAGGTTTAGCTATTTGTCCATCGATACCAGCATTCAACTTCATGCAGAGATTCTTCAATTGTAGAAGATCATCTGTGGCACCAGCTTCAGTAGCCTCTGAATCTGAAGGGAAGTATTTATCCTTGAAAGATTTTGCACACGAACTGACTGCCATCCGAAGGTTAGAATTGACTGTCGGAATCTCCATTGGATCTGGCGGAGATCCAACACTTGGAACTGAACTTTTAGGATCTTCAACAGACGTTGCATCTGTATTGGAATTAGTGCTACGCCGTCGATTACATTTCTCCTTCTCACCACGTGTTGGCTGGGTAGTAGCAGAACCATGAGACTCAGTCAGTATTAAGGTATCAACAGCATGAACAACACCTTCTCGGACAAACATCTTGCCAAAAACTCCAGGGAGCTTTTGCATTAAAATTTCTGCTATTTGAAGAGCGGGCACCAGTACTTGGGGATCCTTCCAAGCCAAAACCCCAGCCAAGAAACTACGAAGACATCATATTCCAGCATTACTTTTATGGAACTCGCACTGAGAAAAATATCATGCAAAGAGATATTGTCCTGTGGATAAACTAACTTCCACGTGCTAAATGTTGAAACAAAAGAACAAGCTTTAATCTGACCCGACATACCTTGATATGTTAGTGACATTAATTAAAGACTGAATCATATCTGCATTACTGAAATACATAAGTTTTCCAATAACTGAGAGGCATTTGTGGCGTGCTGCAGTATTCACACTGGATCCATATGTCTGATCAGCAAAGGGCAATAGAAAGTCACATCTCTAGTGTCCACTATGGTAAGGTAGTGACATTAATACACCCTAGAGTTATAATACTAACCTGGATTAGAACAAGAAGGAGATCCGTTCCAAATTGTTGCAGAAGTTCAGGTTGATCATTCAATAGTTCCTCACGAGCTGATACCTCCTGAGAAGATGCATTCAGATCCTCCTGTTTGCCAGAACCACTAGCAGAAGGTTTCCTTGTAAACGAGCCCCTAATGAACAAATTAGTGCTAAGTGGAAGAGAGATGGTTCCTTGAGGCAGCGGAGGAAGAAGCTCGTTTGCCAGATTCACAATCTCAAAAATCTATAATAAGAGGAAATTACACTTGGGGTCAATCCTAAGAGCAACAAACAGAATGCCCAGAAAGTAGCCAAACGAGCAGTTTGAATATGTCAAGCAAATTACATGAATACACCAAACAAAAAATACCAAGCTTAATAGGAAAGTTTGCAGGGCTTCCATGGACGTGTACCAACTGAGGAGAAAAAGAAATAGATAAGCTTTGAATGTTAATGAACTAACTAGATCCTCATTATTATCAATTAGAAAAAACCGTTCTGGACTCAGGTGTTTCATTCCAGACAAAGACACACTGTACAAGTACGACCTTGTTTTTGAAAAAAGGTTGGCCCGCTAATTCATGTTACATGGAGTGTAGTACCATATACCGAGCATTCTTATTGTTGCTTTTCTGGATTTTTTTTTTCCTTTGGTAGGGGGAGGAGAAGCCCCCCGGCTATTACACTATTTTTAATGCAGTGTTTAACTGAATTTAAAAACTCCAGCAATTTCTCGTTGTTTTCGTAGAACATCTATCCCTTGGGGGAATGACAAAGTAAAGAAACAGTAATGGATTCGTTTCACAAACTAATGGTACTCAAACCCCAGTTATTGTTCACTTTCACTTTATCCGCATGACACATACATAGATCAAACTGCGTCTCCTCATGCCACAAATATCAAATATTCAATATGCACTACTTGTTCCATATTTTCAATGATTCAATAAAGTTCATATTTTTCTTTTGATACTCCTGAACAAATCCCCGGACCCCGCGCATAGCGGGAGCTTAGTGCACCGGGCTGCCCTTTTTTTTTAACTCCTGAACAAATCCCTGTGGCCACAGTGACAAACACAGCAAGCAGTGGATTGCGAAAATTAAAGCTATCACACATACCTGCTCTGGAGGTCTGCTCAAGGCAGGTGAAATAGAGACAGTCGCCACGAGGCCAGAACCAGATAAAATGTCCTTGAGGATCCGACTGATACCAAGTATCATCAAGGTTTTAGCCCCTAATGGAGAGCCGCTGGCACACGTAGAAAGAAGCCGGATCAAGCCCTGCAAACCAAATCAAGTCATAATACAGACCCGTGTAAATGATCGACACATTCAAGAACTAAACCTACTGTGTAAGTTTCCGTGCTGAGCGAAGCCTGACCACCTCCAGAATTACTGGTTGAGATGAGGGAGGCAGCTTGTGTGACAAGTCCGTGATTGCAGAGTTCATCTAGCTTCTCTGGAGATGATGCAAATGTTTCAGCAATCCGGGTCAAGCAGATAGAAGCATGCTCTAATACCTACAAACATATCCAAGAACGAAGA
>MU715941.1:18682-39131 GCA_026770625.1 Nicotiana glauca | reverse complement strand
CCCCCCCCCCCCATTTTTGGTTTTGCAGCTTAATCGTTCTTTTTCTTTTCGTATAGCTGAGAAACATCATCCTTCGTTGGTCGCCAATATTAGTGACTAGGTGGCCCAAATCTTGCCCCACATAGTATGGATTAGTGACTAGGCATCTTTCAACAAGAAATTTGGACCCAAACCTTCGACCAATAATTCAGATTCTGATCTTTGAGCACTTCGAGCTCATCCCGGACCCTTTTCTTATTTTTTTTGCTTACAGTTTCCCTTTGGTGTTAGGTCGTAGAGCTTCGAGAAAGATGAAGGCTCTCGTTCCTATATTTTGCCAATCGGGTGCCTCAATCGGGTCACAGTTCGTGCTGACTGAGTCAGTAAGGAATATTTCTACACAAACTCCAGCTTTGAGTAGGCCAGGCTGTGAGGTTGCTCCACCAGTACAGGCTCCAATCCTCCCAGATTGCATCTAGTGGACAAGTCCTTGCTGGGTGAGGAGGAAGTCATTCCGCTGAAAAGGCAAAGATTGGAGGTTGGCAGTGTGATTACGGTCGTGGCCGTACCCGAGAGTGATGCTATTTTGGGCGTGTAGTCTGCACGTCCTTCAGTTACGGAAACCGTTCTTTCGCCAGAGGTCGCCGTGGAAGGGAGACCATCAGAGGAAGCAGAGTTCATCGTGGAAGAAGGGCGGTAGAGGTAGCGGAGGTTGTGTTTTTGTCCACCGAGGGGAAAAGAAAGGCTATGGTCGTGGACGGTGATGGGACCGGTTCTGACATAGACCCCGAGGAGGTGCGGACGTTCGACAAATGTGAGAATGGAGCGATCTACCCGAAACATCGTCATTCCCTCAGACTACAATTTGTTAACCAACTCAGAGAGCGTGGTACCGGCTTTGATTCCCCTTTATGCTGGCGCTGAGAATATAACCTTGTAGACATTCAAGGATGCCGACTTGTCGTTAGTCATCTTTGGGATGGATCTTCGGGTAAGTTTGTCTTTTTAGTGTCCTCGTATCTTTTCCTTTCTTTACCTTGTTCGTCTTTGTTCATTGTTTCCTACCCGTTTATCAGACTCTCATTCTGGAGATTGAGTGTGCCTGTCGAGAAGAGAAGAGGAAGGCTCTTTATAGAAGAATGGAGTCCAATTATAGGGATTATCATACCAAGCACCGTGCATTGAGAAGCATACTCAGCGATGATGGTCAATTCCAGAGTCCCCAGGATGAGCTGAAGTGGACAGACGATGAGTTGAAACAGAAGGACGATAAGCTTGTGAGAGTCATCGACAGGGGTAGCTAGCTCGAAGGAACATTAGGAGCCAAAGAGGACTGGCTTGAGTTGAGCAAGGGGTTTGTGGCAGAGTGCGTCAACCTTCAGGCGCAGGTGGCATCCTTGCGGGCCGAGCTTGAACAAAGTAAAGCTAGAGCCGATGGCTTGAGTGACGAGTTGGCCATAAAAATGGCAAAGTTGGAAAGATCCGAGAAATCCAGGATGGAGGTTGTGGCAGCGGCAGCGACATTAGAGGGTTCCATCTGTGTCCTTAGATCTGAGCAGGCAAATAAAGTGGAGACGTATGCGCTTAAGGAGGCGAGACCCGAGGAACGTATTAGTGGCCTAGAGACAGAGGTTTTGGACTTGAACGAGCAGATTGTCGTCCTCAAGACCGAGAAGGCACACCTACTGGCTCAACCATCTTTTTCACATGCTTCCACTTATCCCAACGCTCCACAGGAGTACGAGAAGTGGTTCATGCTGAGGCTCATCTAGACATATTCATGGGATTGATAACGGTCGGGAAAGCTTATGGAGCAAAATTTGAGAATGCTCGTGTTAAGGCACATGTAGCTCGGGAAGCTTGTGGCTATGATCCCGTACACCCGAAGAGGGTGATGATGAAAATGATATAGGCGGGCTCGAGCCAGGAGTTTCGTATGATGATGAATACCTAGATGACGAGGGTGCTGGAGATGATGGCGATGAGGGTGAAGTTGTTGAGTAGTGTACTTGTTTTGTATTTTTGTTGTTCTTTTTTTCTTTTTTTGTTTTGCGAGCCTCTGTTTGGCCTTTGTAAGATGTCTTTTGGAATGATACTTTTGTCATTTGTTTTTGATTTTCTTATTTTTCCTCCGAATGTTTTCCTCGATTTGACTACTTTGATTGCAATTCAATTGGGCTGACTGTAAGTTGAGCTCATGCAAACTTGGATCGTTGCTTAATTAGTTCGAGCCGAGTTGTATGTATGTAAGTGTCTTAATTAATTCGAGTGAGGTGAAAGAAGAGTCGATTCAAACGGGGTCGAATATTAGTCTTTTCGAGTGAGGTTGAATGTTGACTTTAAAATTAATTCGAGCAAGGTCGAATGTAAGTCGATTCGAGCAAGGTCGAATGTTGAATTTAACATTAATTCGAAGGAGGTCGAATGTAAGTCGATTCGAGTGAGGTTCGAATGTTGACTTTAAAATTAATTTGAACGATCTTGAGTGTAAGTTAATTCGAGCGAGGTCGAATGTTGACTTTAAAATTAATTCGAATGAGGTCAAATGTAAGTCGATTCAAGCGAGGTTGAATGTTGACTTTAAAGTTAATTGAAACGAGGTCGAATGTAGGCCCATTCGAGCGAGGTCGAATGTTGAATTTAAAATTAGTTCTAACGAGGTCGAATGTAGCTTCTTGGATTGGCGTAATGTATAAACTTGGTGGAGACATGTGAACATCATATGTCGGCGTATTTCGTTTTGTTTATACATTCATTGGAGAAGTTTACATGTTTTTTCTATGTTCATGCATATAATGGAGAAGTCTCAGTCTATCTAGTCCCTTCATTGGTCAACTTGGAGAAGTAGTTGAGAGCTCGAGCGATGAACTTATACTTAGCTTCGAGACGTCCTCTTCGTCGCCTCATTAAAAACCTCTCGAGAAAACCCAATTGGGACAAAACTCAGGTGAGGGAAAAAGAGTACGACTTGAGAGACATCTATCCTTAGAAGTTGAAGTATTTGAGGTAAGAGACGTTCCAATTGTTTGGTAGTAATTTTCCCTTCATTGTTTCTAGCTAGAACAACCCTTTGTTTACTGCCGTCGTGATTTTGTATGGGCCGTCCCAATTGGTCCCCAGCTTTCCTTCCCGTGGATCTTTGCTCGCCTGTGTTTTGGCTTTGAGTACATAGTCCCCGACTTTGAGTGGCCTAACCTTGGATTTTTTGTTGTAATACTGCTATGCCTGTTGTTCTGGGCTACCATTCTTATGTAAGCCATGTCTCTTCGTTCTTCGGCCTCGTCAAGGTCTTGTGTTCTGCTTTCATCGTTTCTTGGACCGCTCTTATTTGAATATCTTATACTCAGTTCTCCGACTTCGACTAGTATCACTATATCACTCCTATAGACTAGTAAGTATGGCGTTTCCCATATGCTTGTCTTGCATGGTGCGGTATTCCTACCACACTTCTGGCAGCACCTCTGGCCACATTCTCTTGGCGTTTTCGAGTTTCTTTTTCATGATATTCAATATCATTTTATTGGAGGATTCAGCTTGTCTGTTGCCTGCAGCATGATATGGCGAGGAGAGTATTCTTTTGATGTGCCACTTCTCGAAGAACTCGGCGACCTTCTTCCTTGTGAATTGGGTCCGTTGTCACAACTAATTTCTTTGGGGATGCTGAAGCGGCATACAATGTTCCCCCATATGAAGGCGATCACTTCTTGTTCGCGTATTTGGGGAAACGCGCTTGGTTCTATGCAGTTAAGAAAATAGTCAACTAAAACCAAAAGAAATCGTATATTACCTCGTCCTGCAGGAAGGGGGTCGACGATATCCATTCCCTATTTGATGAACAACTAAGGCAAAGTGACTGAGTGGAGGTGCTCGCGCGCTTGGTGGATCATGGGGCGTATTTTTGGCATTGTTCGCATTTTTTAACAAAATTAGCTGCCTCATTTTTCATTGTGGTCCAGTAGTAACCTACTCGTATGAGACATCTGACTAGGGCTCGATTGCCGGTGTGAGCCCCGCAGTGACCCTCATGGACCTTTTCTAGGATGTATCATGTCTAGTTTGTCCCAGACATTTTGCTAGAGGGTCGTCATATGTTCTTTTGTACAGATCGTTGTTGATGATATTATACCTTACTACTTACATTCGAGCTTTTTGGCTTTTTTTTGTCGTTTGGGAGTACGTCGTCCTGCAGGTAGGCGACGATACGGTTGTGCCAATCCCAAGTTAGGTTAGTAGTGCGTACCTTAATTTGGTCGATGGTCGAGTGGAGGAGAGTGACCACATTCTTTTTTTTTATTATGCTTTTAGTGGTTGCCACCAGTTTTGTGAGGCCGTCCACCTCGATGTTCTGCGTTCGAGGTATTTGGTCGAGCTGGACTCATCGAAATCGGAGAGTAATTTGCAAATATCGGCCTAATATTTTTTTACCCTTTGTTCCTTGATTTGGAAAGTCCCCGTGACTTGATTGATGACGAGTTATGAGTCACATCGAAGAATTACCTGTCGTGCTTCGTACTTGAGTATCAATTTTAACCCTACAATCATGGCCTCATACTCAACCTCATTGTTAGTTATATCGGGGCACCGTATGGACTGGCAAATTATCTCGCTTGTCGGGACCTCGAGTATGAGTTCTAGTATAGATCCTGACGCGTTGGAGGCGCCATAGATGTAGAGAATCCATAGGTCGTGTGTCTTGAGGGGAGTATTAGTGGCTTCTCTTTCGACCTCAGGCATTATTTTAGCTCTAAAGTCGGCGACGAAGTCGGCAAGTACTTGCGACTTTATCACTGTTCGCGGTTGATAGGTTATATCATGCTCGCTCAATTCAATGGCCCATTTGGCCAGCCTACCCGACAACTCGGGCTTGTGTAGGATGCTTCTTAGAGGAAAGGTCGTGACCACCGAGATGGGGTGGCACTGGAAATAAGTTCTAAGATTTCATGAAGCTATGACTAAAGCCAAGGGTAGTTTTTTGGGGTGGTGGTACCTCGTTTTAGCGTTGACCAAGGTCTTGCTAATGTAGTAGATTAGATATTGCATACCTTTATTTTCTCGGACCAAGTCTGCGCTCAGTGCAACGCCAGACACGGCCATGTATATTAGGAGGCGTTCTCCGGGTTCTGCCTTAGCAAGCAACATGGGTGAAGATAAGTATGTCTTTAGTTTTCTCAGGGCATCGAAGAACTTAGAATTTCATTGGAGTCCGTTTTCCTTTTTGAGTACACCAAAGAATTTGTGGCATCTATCAGAGGATCGTGAGATGAACCTTGATAGGGCCGCTATACAGTCGGTCAGCTTCTACACCTGCTTCTTGCTGGTCAAGCTTTCTGGTATTCCTTTAATAGCCTTGATTTGGTCGGGGTTAACATTAATGCCCTTTTGCGACACCAAAAAGCCGAGGAATTTTCCTGAGGTTACGCCGAAGGCGCATTTCTCGGGGTTCAACTTCATGTCGTACTGCCTGAGTATGTCGAAGTCTTCCCTCAAGTGGTCAATATGGTCTTCCTTTCATTTTGACTTGACCAACATGTCATCAATATATACTTCTATGGTTTTGCCGAGCTGCTCATTGAACATTTTGGTTACCAGCCTTTAGTATGTTGCCCCTGCATTTTTCAATCCAAACAACATAACTCTGTAGCAGTACGTCCCTTGGTGGGTGATAAAAGTGTTTTTTTCCTGGTCTTACTCCTCCATGAGGATCTGGTTGTAGCCTGAATAAGCATCCATGAAACTTAGCAGCTCGTGCCTTGTTGTTGCATCGATGAGCTGATGAATGTATGGCAGTGGGAATGAGTCTTTCGGGCATACCTAGTTCAGATCTGTGAAGTCTATGCACATTCTCCATTTCCCATTTTTTTTTACCATGACCACATTGGTGACCCATTAGGGGTACTTTGACTCCCTAATAGAGCCGTTTTCAAGTAATTTTTCTACCTCTTCATGGACAACATCGTTTATTGCGGCATTGAATTTTATTCTAACCTGTCGTACCGGGGGATAGAGTGGGTCGACGTTCAATTTGTGTGTTGCTATTTCCTTATGAATGCCCGGCATATTTGCATAAGAGAACGCAAACAAGTCCCCACTACTAGTTAATTGATGGCGTTTACCTCGTTCTTGCAATTTGTGCCTGATATAGGCCTTTTGTTGTGGTCAATCTTATCGAGCTAAACGAGGTCGAGGTCTTCCACAGTTGATCCCATAGCTTCCACGATATTAGATTCTTTGATGATGTATTTCTCTTTGTTGGCATTTGACCTCAACCTCGTTAATTTCTATGCTTCTTTGCCTTTGCCTTTTAACTGTTGAGTATAGGTGTAGCCTTAGGTGATGCGATAGCATTCTTGGGCTGTGCGCTGCTCGCCGCAGATGTTGAATACTCCCCACGGGGTGGGAAACTTGACGACCTAATATAAGTGTTATGGGATGACCCTCATAGCATGTATCCATGGTCGTCCTATGATGGTGTTGTACGCCGTATCTTGATCCATAACGTGGAACGTCATTTCCAAGGTGATACCACCGACCAGAATGGGTAGTGTGATTTCTCCGTAAGTTCGCTCAATTGCTTTGTTAAAACCTGTTAGTGTGATGCAGTATGACACTATCTTATCTTCAAACCTTATTTGTGTGAGGACTCGAGGGTGGATAATGCACGCGCCGCTTCCATCATCTATAATAATTCGTTTTACATCATTATTGAAATATGCAAAGTAGTAAGAAGAGCATCATAGTGAGGAAATGTCGAACCGCAGGTATCTGACTCATCGAAAAGGATACTTTCTTTGAGGTCGTCATACCGTTCATGGGTGATTGATCGCTTCAACTTATGGGTGGCTGTGAACTTTACGTTGTTGATTAGTGCCTCGTCGCCTCCACCGATGATCATTTGGATGGTGCGGGTTAGGGAGGGTGTCTTCGGCAGTCCTTGATGCTGTTCTCGTCCTCGAGCGAAGTTCGCTCTTCCTCTACCGCTCATTAACTCTCTCAAATGCCCTTGGTGGAGCATGTTCACTACCTCTTGCCTCAAGGTGATGCAATCCTCGGTCTTGTGACCTCGTTCCTGGTGGAACTCATAGAGGGCGTTCGACTCTTAGGTGTTTGGGTCGGACTTAATATTTTGTGGCCATTTCAGCTTTGGGTCGAGCTTCTCTAGGGTGTAGACTATCTCTGAAGGAGAAACACAATAATTATGAGCAGATAGTAATAGAGGCATACCTCTCTCATTTCGGTGAGTCCCTATTTGTGTCCTTGATGGACCGTCACCATGGAGGGGGGTATGACGGCAACTTTGACGTATGGCTGGTGTCTTTCATGATTGGGGCGTGGACCTGCATGGTCTCCTCTGCTATCATTTTTCCGGTCTTTTCTCGCCTCTATTTGGACTGATGTCAACCGTTGGTCGGTCCGTTGGGGGTCGTCCTCATCTTCTCTTACCTCGGCACAATAGGCATTGTGTATTTTGTCCCAAGTGGTCGGGAGTATTTCATGATCCGATTTAACAATTTTTTTTTGCCCTCGAACGCTCCTATTCAGCTTATTTTGGAATGCTGCTACCACCATTCCTTATGACACATTCGGGAGACTCATTCTAACACGGTTGAAACGGGCGAGGAAGTCCCTGAGTTCTTCGCCAGGTGATTGTTTAATGGCGAATATATCGTTTACTCTCGTCTCTACTTTCTTGGCTCCAACGTGTGCCCTGATAAAATTGTCGGCCATTTTCTCAAATGTTTCTATGGATCGCGCTGACAGTTATAAGTACCACGTCAGCGCTCCCCAGTTAGGGTTTCACCAAAAATTTTAGCAGTATGGATGATACTTGCTCTTTGGCGAGGTCGTTTCCCTTTACTTCGGTGACATAGTGGGTGACATGTGTCATAACCCGAACCGATGGGGCGCGACGGGCACCCCGTACCTTACTCAACCGAGTACCAACGTAACATAACTTTCATATTATTCCATCATAGGTAAATGAACCGGAGTAAAGCATGAGGGAATACACACTTATACATATGAAGTACGGGCCTATAAGACCAAAATAATCACTCGTGTACGAGACACAGGTCGATAAGGACATACAATCTTTTTCGTACATAACATCTGTCTACAAGCCTATAAGAATACATAATTTTTGTAAAGGTCGGGACAGAGTTCCGCTATACCAAACAATACACATATAAACCATACTGACCAAACAAGCAACTCCGAAGCAAATGGAGTGCACCAACATCTTCCGTTAAGCTGATAGCCTACTTGGAGGGCTCTCGACGTGTCTATCGGGACCTCCAGGCATGAAACGCAGCGTCTCCAGGCAAAAAAGGATGTTAGTACGAATAATGTACTGAGTATGTACGACACATAAATAAGTACATAACAGACATGGAGGAAATATAGAGTAAATGACTCCACCTGTAAGTCTGAATAACTTTGTAAATCATGAAATAATTACAGTATCATGCATATGCATATGAATGTCATGTCGTGCATAGGTATATGTTTCATAACATCATCAGACTCTGAGGGCATCCCATTATATCATCTTGACCACTGTGGGCAAAATCATCAACGTATACCAGCTGATCAAGTGGTATACGTTGATGTAATGCCATAACTTTTTCCATATCCCATATCCCATATACATATATAGACATACATATATACGCATATATAACACCATATGGTCATATGTCAATGTACATGAATGCAGTGCATGAAAAGTACGTCAATAAAATCTCTTGGAGTGTCATAAGACCATTATGCCTTTGAATAATATCATGAAGTAGACTTTTTTAATTTACGTATTTTTTTTAGACTCAAGAACAGATGATAGAATAATATGACACATGGAGAATCAAGAACATAAACATCTCTAGCATTTCTATGAATAGAGTCATTTATGGAAGTTGTGCATTTGCACGTTTTGTTTGCATCGTATGGATTATCCCAAAAGAAATAAGGGATAATCTTGACATACCTGAACCGATTTTCTTGACAATCCCTTTAACACCATTGATTGCGATAATTCATAACGGAGGATCGAACTAAGGAAGAATCCGTATGATATTCTTTGAGAAAGATTGTACCGTACTCTTTTCGAATCGCAAAACCCCATTGCTATAACATCAGTAATCTCGTATGATCTTTTGTAGCGAAGTCACGTTGATAGAATTTTGAATGAGTTGCTGAAGCTTCATCTTCATTTTTGAGATTCAAAGATTGAATTTGAAAGGTTTTCTTAACCTTTGGGAGTGGGCCCTACTATGTGGCTTAGTTGGCTACCAAACTCCCTTAAAATGACACCTTGAATATTGATTTAATAGTCATATATTATAACTTTGTGGGCTGCCACGTTTGGGGTGGTCAATCTTATCCAATCAATGTATTAGTTAATTCCTTAATTAATTTGCTAATCCCACATTAACCAATAATTAATTAATTATCCACATACATAAGAATTACCTCAAATTACTTAAAATACTACTCACTTTTCACATTCCTTATATACCTTATTATCATGGTCATGTAGTACCGTGTATAGTACTAGTCCATAAATATCGGGTATTAATGCCTGGCCCGTATTTTATCCCAACATGCCAAACTTGGACGAAAATTCATTTTCTTTGACTTGCTTCCCCTCTCACCTTCATGAATTTACTTGCCATTTATTTGAAATAGCATAATACTTATAATCTCCAAATAACCTTGTTCTTGAACTGATGTCAATTATCTTACGACAAATTCAACGTACAATACTGCAGGGTGTAACATTATCGTAATACATAATATAATACTGCAGGGTGTAACATCATCATAATATAATACTGCAAGGCGTAACACCATCGTTATATAATACTGCAAAACGTAACACCATCGTAATATACTATTGTGGGGCGTAATATCTACGTAATATTGTGGGGCATAGCATTATTCTCCCCTTTGGAACATTCATCCTCGAATGTTGATTGATGCTCTAATCATTTTCATAACTTATAGCTCTTGTGAATACCTTAATACCATTTAGGTAGTTGTGCTTTGAATAAATCCAAAGGCCAAGGCATTACCCCTTTAGGTCTTTTTCTCACGCCATGACTTGTGATCGAATTCTTTCAAATCTCGTAACTGTTGCTACCTTCTATCATGCAGCCTCTACGATACTGACCTTATAAGTGTGCCTATGCGACTCTTCTCTCAATTTTTGTCCAGCTTTTAGCTAGTTTCTATGCCTTACTTTGTAAATATATACAAGGCTTAATAGGATGCCTCTCTGGGCATCTATAGGTGTACTGAAGTTCTTTGCTCGATACTCTGTAGAACTTGAGAAAATGGCCATATCTTATTTCATGGATCTAGTTATCCATTCGTATGACTTTACTGCAATGGGTTATACTATACCATAATTTTTACTTCAATTTATCGTTGCTAAGGTCTGCAACCAACTCTAGGTTACACTCGTTGCTTATCCTTAAGATTGATGGTCTAATCTCATCTCATACTGTTGAACTTTTATCCATCTATTGTTGATTCACCTTAATGTTTATTCATCCTCTACCACTCATAACTTGATCTTTTATATAACATTGCTGCTAGGGCTCACGTCGTATCGGGGACATTTGGAGTAATTAAATTGATCCACCTCGGGGTGATACTATACTTTCATAATCATATCTCACAACATCCCAATATGATTCACTTTGCGTGGGTATTTTAATCATGTCCAATTCATGAGATCCCTTTCTTTTCTTCGTCATATCATTACTCAATTGAAGGCCCAAACGTCATCCTTTCTCTATAACAATTACTCCCTCATTTTATTAATAGAGCAATATTCATCTCTTCTAAATGTCATTAGTCTTAGACTATTTTGAGTTCATTCAGGATATAGTGAGCTTTGTATAACTTAGAGAAACCATATGCTCTTCTTGTTTTCATGGGCTTAATTTTAAGGACTTATCTATTTTGTGTAAGGCCCCGTGAAATCCCTACTCAAAAACCCGGATCCCGTGGTGCCAAGTTAGGAGCATGTGTTAGAAATTCTCGTCGCGGCGCAGACCTTTCTGGATTGAGTAATGCATTAAAAAGTCAAGAATAAGTTTCAAGAAAAATGCAAGAAATGCGGTCCAGAATGCGGTCGCATAATCGAAATGCGGACCGCATAGTCGTCGCATTTTCTCCTTTGAATTTTGTGAGTGCCAGTTCTGCGGTACACTTTGCGACCGCATAACATGAATACAGACCGCATTCTTACCGCAGACTGAGTCAGAACGTATGGTTTTTGGGAGGTATTTTGCGGTCCATTATGCGGACTGCATGTTCATTCTACGATCGCAGATGCGATCACATATTTTACTCGGGGCTCCAATTTTCTAATTTTTAACCCGACTTCCCTATCGATATATTCGACATTATGGCTCATTCTAAGCATATTTTATGAGATTTTTAGAGAGAGAAAGAGGGTCTTAGAGGTGGAAAGTGTCCCCCATCAAATTCTCCTTAGAATCTTGCTATATCCTTGAAACTAATCAAGTGAAGGCTCCTGAATCTTCATCCCAAGAGGTAAGGCTCCATCACCTCAGCTCATATTTGTATACTTAGCCATATGGGGTTATTAGGGAAGTAATTCGAGGGTACGAGAATGAATCTCTTGCATGCATACCACCATAGAGTATTGGAAAGTAGTAAAATTAAAAAAGGAGGCAATTGGGGATACAAAATGATAGAAATTCCTCACAAAAGGGGCCTAAGGTCATAATGCACCTTTAGTGTTTGATGATATGCTCGAACCAAGCTAGAACTTCAGTTTCGTCTCTAATTCTCGATTTAATTTGAAATTCTTGCTCAATAGATCGAAGCGCTAAGAGTTCCGGAAATTTGTAAAAGAGTAAGGAAAAGCTTTATTGAGGTATGTATGGCTAAAACCCCTTTTTATTAGAAATTGAGCTCCGTTGTCATTACTGTAAGAGTTAACTTGGCTAGAGTATTGATTGTCATTATGAATTAATTGAATTGCATATAACTATACATATTCGTGAAGGATGTGCCTCAATGTGAATAATGCACAAATCTTGATAATTAGAGAATGATGAAAAGTATAATTAAGTGTTGAATTACTTGGGCTATAAGCCGACATTGAAACAAAGGACTATTCATGCTAGCTATGTGCTCATTTATCTGTGATTTGTAACTTGAATCATCCTTGATATGTGTGGGATGGATATTTGAAGGTGTTGGCTGATAAAAATTGAGTAATGCCTCCAATGAGGTGACCTAGCCGGTCGGGTCGTGATCGGACGCCATGCTGCACACATGGTGGTAATGTGCCGATATTGGATTCTGGGTAAGGGAAATGAAATATTGATTATGAGTAATACCTCCAATGAGGTGACCTAGCCGGTCGGGTCGTGACCGCACTCCGCTCGAGATGGCGGTGGTAATGGGAACAGTGGTGAACACGTGACAGAATTGCCCTAATCTGTGTTGTGGAAACTGTATGAAAAATTATATGAATTGTTTCTTTGATTTGCCCGTATTAATTGCTTGTATCTATTTGATAGTTCTTTCTAGTAAAATGGTGTTCAGTTATACATACCAGTACTATTCAAATGTACTGACGCCCCTTTTGCCGGGAGCACTACATTCGTGTTATGATTGTAGGTGGCTCCATAGCGAACAATGCCGACTGTGTGTAGCAGAGCGTTCTTCTACTCGAAGTCTCGGTGAGCCCCTTATTCTTCCATGGGGCTATATCGTGTATCTTTTGTTATTTCAGCTTTTCACTTTTGAGGTATAGCCGGGGCCTTGTTGCCGGCATAGTCATGCTTATCTGTTGTATCCTTAGAGGCTCCAATGACACTAGTGTGGGTTATGTACGGGTTTCGGGGAGTCCACTATATGTATATGTTGTAATCCTAAACTTGTGATCTCCTCAAGCCGTAACTCTAATAGAATCCATGAAGCTAGCTTATGATCAGTAAATTTTTATGATATGAAACGAACCAGTAATGTGGTATACACCGTGTATTATCGTCCAAATTAATCAAAGGCATGAGTTCCGCATTCATATTGAGTTGGGTTAGAAAGTGTTCGGTAAGGCTTGCTCAGTCGGGTTCACTTGATTGAGCGCCGGTCGCGCCTCCCAAGGTTGGGGCGTGACATTTTGTTACTTTCTCATTCGCATGTTCTTATCCTTACTCATGTCTTCTAGAACCTTGTCGCTTCACCATACCATAGCTTGTGACCTACATATCTCTATTTATATTACTTGCAACCTTTTAACTTGCTTGCATCATAGATTTCCTTATGTTATTTGGAACATCAAGAGAGACATCACATCATCTCTAACTCTTCTTTACTCTCTTAGTCAAGCTTTTCAATACCTAGACCATAGGCCGGAAGGTATGCTAGTGACGATGCCGATATTATTCCTAGATAATGAATCCTCGTGCTTTTGGCCCTTTCATCTGAAGTATGGACTATTCACGATCTTCTGCCTTTGAGTACCTCGTATGTTTTTCACCTTTACCTTACTACCTTAAAATCTCGCATCGTATCTTCTATCTCTTTTATGACCTCCTTTCCACCTAGGTCTAATTCACGTCCATAACTTGAAGCTCTATTATAATACTTGCATCTCTGGTGCATACACAATCCCGTGAGAGCTTCATACTGACTTCTGATGAGGCTGGTACTCTTCTAACTGAATTTATTGTAGAGCCATTATAGAACATAGTTGTTGTGCTATCTCTCTTAAGCCTCTAATATTAAGAGTGATTCTGCTATGTTCTCAATCATGATTCCTATAACTTCTGGGTCCAATAATCGGATTCCTAATTTACTTCGTTGATGTAACTCTTTAGTTTTCTCCTTCTTTTGATCGGCCTTTATGTTGGCTTAAGATATCCTCTAATCTATGGCTCACGGTATTAGTTATTACTTTAGCCTTCCATGGACGCTATGGAATAACCATGATATAATCTTCTAACATTTCATTCCTTTATCTATGACCTGGACTCAATTCTTTCTTTTAACTTATACCGGAATCTTTTACGGCCGTATGATTGTGAACATATATGCTGCATGGATGATACTCCAAATTATTAAGTGCGTTCATAACGTAACCAACTCTGGATCATTAATCAAATGATTTTTTTGTTCCTTCTTAGTTTTCTTTAAACGTAAGCCATTACCTTTCCTGGTCTTTCTTCCCCCTTGTTGCGTGCATACTTAGCTTATCTTAGCTCTCGCGCATGCCGAAATATTCTTACAACTCATATGATCTTCGAATATTGCTTTTGATTTTACTTCCCGTTCACTAGCCACGGTAGGTTCCTCTTTCTTATGAAGGACTACAATGTTCTTGTGAAACTGTTATTACAAGACCATTTCCTCTTTAGGTTACTCTGCTTAGGTTGAACCTTCTTCCTCATTTCCACAGCTAGTCTGTCATTGTATTACTTAGGGAGAACCCTCTGACTCTTGTAAAGATGCGAGCTTATTACATCGTATACCCAATAAAATTGTTGATGTCCTTCCTCGCCTACACTTGTCCGCAATTACTCACCTCCTCACCCTTGTGTTTGTAGGGTTGCTTCTGAACTGATATTTGACTATTTTCCTAGTGGCACTCTATCTTATTCCCGTAATATTCATAATGTACCTTTAAGTACCCCGACTCCTTATTTGAACATATCTCACGTATTATAATGACATTACAGCGAAGCTGAATTCTCCATGTTGGGGTTTACTACATTTATCTTGCATGATCTACTGATTTGTCTGTAACTTCTTATCTAGTCATGACTAGGCTTTTCCTGAATCGACTACTAATTACTCGTCGGCCCATTCTCATATCCATATTCTGCGTAATCTTTCTTGGGTTATTTCCTTGTCTTAACTTACCTTACGTAGTGGATCCTTATATATCAATAACATCCTGTGCAGGAACCCTTACTTCTTACGTCGTGCTTACATAGCGTTTTGGAATCATAGCATATCTGTAATATTTAGATAAGTGCAACGTCATCCCTTTCTCATTTTTATCGCATTCTTCCTCTATCATTCCATATTCCCTCATTTAGGGAAGTACTATGACTTGGAGCTATGACGACCTGCCCATAGATATTTTTCCTGTTCATCTGTGGCGTCCTTTCACATCATCCATGACCCTTACTCGTCTTGCAGTAATCCTTCTGTACCAAGGATAAAAAAATTCCTTACTCGCGAGGGTGACACTTAGTATAACTGGCACATACAATCCCTTAAGCTTAACTTTGTTCACATCGCTTGCTTTAGGGAAGCGTCTTCTTGAATGACCTTTAAAGGTTATTCTTCTGTCGTCCATTCTATTATTGCCGGAACGCAATATGAAATTTTCATGATGTCAACCATTATTAAATCACTCAGTTCCTAATTCATGTTTTGTTCATCTTGTTCACCAATCCACACTAATTTCTATTATTATGAGGTCTAAATTTTTCTTCTAGTAGTCGTGTTAGAGTCACGAACTTATTTCTCAAAGTGACGATATGACTTTATGGCCTATACTCTTTTGTTGTCTCAAGGCTTGTCACCTCTTGTATTTCCCTTCACTTGACTATAGACTTTGTAATACTTGTCATTTTTTTTTGGTTATGAGGCGCACGATAACCATTGCTCTCGGTGCATGATAGCAAGGTTTGCAATCGTGACCGGAATCAATGGCTCGTCGCCGAAAAACGGTGCATGATACTAATACGCAGACAGAGACGCTTATTACTCCAGCTAACGGTGTTCAAAGGGAATTACCTCCACTCACATTTGGAATTTTTATTCCATAGAAATTCCAATTGATTGAGGAAGTTCATGAAACTAGTAGTTCTGAAGGTGATGTACAACTTCAACCTGTTAAAGCGGAGGAAACAATGAATCCAGCAGTGAGATGATTACAGTTTTCAGAAGCAAGCGGATCGAAACAGCCAACTCCTACGGCAACTAATATTGTTCGAGGAAATCGTAGCTCACAAATGGGTAAAACATTATCATTTGTTCCGCCAATTGATAGAGATGGTAAGAAAATTGTCAAATTAAGTGAAGACGACTTGCAATCACATGCGAAATACTGGAAAACTTCTTTAGTTGGCTACATAATTGGAGAAAATCCTTATGAAAAAGCTATGAAACTTTGTTTTGAATATGTGGAATTTTGTTACTAAGCCCCAAATCCTGATTCATTCTGAGGGCTACTGTATTTTTAAATTTCACACCATAGCTGATAGGGATAAGGTCCTTCAATCGGGTCCATACACGTATAGGAACAAACCTATGATGCTAAGGCTGTGGGAAATTGATTTCTCATTCAATAAGGACATCTTAAGCACAATTCCAGTTTGGGTGAGATTTCCCGGGCTACCAGTGGGGCATTGGTCAACTGAAGCCCTAAGTAAAATGGCTAGTGAAGTGGGAAAGCCCCTATACATTGACAAGTTTACTGCTCACTATGAGAAAATATCATATGCTAGAGTGCTTGTGGAGGTTGATGCTGCTTACTCTCTGCCAGATCAGATAGAGATAGAATCACCTTATGGCCCTATGGTACAGCTGATTGAATATGATTGGAAGCCTGTATTCTGTAATGAGTGTTTGAAATTTGGGTATGACTCTATTGATTGTTGGCATAACACAAAGTGTGATGAAGAGCAAGAGACTAACGAAGGGGACAGACCAAGGAGACAGAGGAGAAGAACAAAGAAACAAGGTAAAACTGTTAAGCAAGCTTGGCTTGTAAAGAAGCCTCAAGTGAACATAGAACCAATTCCTTAGGAAGGAATAATGATACAAAAGGAGCATAATCATGAGAGTGTTTGCTTGGAGAAGGACATTGGAAGCATAGTGAGTACACAGTAGCATGTTTCTTTGCCATGTCAAGCAAGAAATGGGACAAATACAAATGAAATAAATTGCAGCAATACTGTGATGGAATGAAATATCGATAAGGACGAGGCAATTGCTGATATGAAGAATGATGGAAGAAGAGGACAACAAATAGATCCAGGGCCTTTAGGCCCCCTAATTTCCAATTCTCTATGATTATTGTCACTTGGAATATTAGGGGGATAAACCAAGCCCATAAGCAGAAAGAGGTCAAGACTTTTCTAGCTACAAATAAAATAGATGTAATGTGATACATAGAAACCAGAGTTAAGGAGCATAAAGCAAAGAAAATACAAGGAAAGATTGCAAAGGGATGGAATATATGCTGCAACTATTCTAATGTTGTGAATGGGAGAATTTTGTTACTTTGGAAAGCTCATATTCAAGTTCAAATTACCCATATGACAGATCAATTCATCCAGTGATGTATTGAGGATACTAACAACCAATTTAAAACATATCTTAGTATCATATATGCTCAGAATGATGGGCATAGAAGGAGCAACCTATGGAGAGATCTTAGGCAGATAACTATACCAAATCAGGAAACTTGGCTGATCAATGGAGATTTTAATAATGTTCTACGGTCTGAGGATAGAATAGGTTCCCCTGTAACTGATGCTGAAGTAAAGGGATTTAACGATGAAATTGATGATCTATAACTTATCCCACTTAGAGCTAAAGGTTGGCATTACACTTGGACAAATAAGCAAGGTACTGGTTCTAGGGTGTATAGCAAGATAGACTGGGCATTGGGAAACTACCAGTGGATTCAGCAGTATGGGTATATAGAAGCTGATTTTTTGAATCCATCAGTGTCTAATCATTCCCCTATTTTAATAAAATGTGGTAGGCAGAAGTTATTGCACCCTAAACCATTCAGATTGTTTACAAATATCATGGAGCTCCCACAATTTTAGAGCATTATTCAGCAAGTATGGAATCAGAACTATGAAGGAGCACCTATGCAACAGATCTAGAGTAAACTGAAGAATATGAAGGAACAACTGAGGGAGGTAAATGCATATATGGATTCATACAAGCAGAGGCTTGAGCAGGCAAGAGAGAAGCTGGATATTATACAAAGTCAGATTAAGTAGAATCCTCTGGCACATACCCTTTTTAATGAAGAGAAAACAACATTAGATGAAATTGAGAAGTAGAGTAATATGGAGGAACAAGTAATGAGGCAGAAGTCCAAGGCTTGCTGGATTGAATGTGGAGATGCTAACACAAAATACTTCCATGCCCAGCAGAAGATTAGGTCCAGCCAAATAGCATAACATCCATAAATACTGATACAGGTCTGAAACTAACTGAACCCAAATTAGTTGAGCAGGAGTTCATCAGTGTGTTCCAGTCATTGATGGCAGATTGTGCTAATGAGATGCCATGTGCTAACACAACTATAATTAAGGAAAGACCATGCCTAACTATATCACAACAAAGAACATTGATACAGGATGTTACAATGGACGAGATCACATAAGTAATAAGGGAGATGGCTAAAGACAAAGCACCAGGAGTGGATAGGTTCCCTGTGGAATTCTTTACCAGAAACTAGGAGATAGTGAAAGAAGATATCTTTGCAGTTGTAAAGGACTTTTTCTCTACTAACAGATTGCGTCAAATGATAAATACAACAACTATTGCTCTAGTCCCTAAAGTGAAAGCACTAACAACATTTAAAGACTATAAGCCCATTGCATGTTGTACTGATCATCTCCAAAGTCATTACAAGAAGATTGAAAAATGTGATTGATGGATTGATTGGTCAGTCTCAGTCAGCATTCATTGAAGGAAGAAACATAGTTGATAATATACTGCTAAGCCATGAATTATTCAAAGGATATTCTAGAAAACGAGTATCTCCTAGATGTGTGATAAAGGTGGATTTAAGGAAGGCATGTGATACTCTGGAATGGAACTTTCTTAGGCAAATGCTTATTGATCTTGTATTTCCTTCTAAGTTTGTGCAGTTGATAATGACTTGTGTTACCATTGTATCATATTCCTTGGTTCTGAATGGTGGTTTAACAAAGCCTATCAAAGCTAAGAGAGAGATTAGACAAGGAGACCCAATGTCACCATACCTGTTTGTTATTGCTATGGAATATTTGAGTAGAGAACTGGGCAGTTGCATATGAATGGGAATTTTTATTTCCATCATAAGTGCAGGAAACTAAACAACACACATGTATGCTTTGCTGATGACCTACTAATGTATTGAAGAGCTGACTTTGAATCCATCAAGATCCTAAATGCTGCTTTTAACAGATTCTCAGGTGCTTCTAGTTTGCAAGCAAATGTGAGTAAAAGTGCAATATATATGGCTGATATAAATCAAGATACTAGAAAAGAAATTCTTGGAACTTTGGGGTTTACTAAAGGCAAACTCCCTTTCAAGTATCTGTGAATCCCTTTAGACTCTAAGAAGTTAGCTGTCTATCAATACTTGCCCCTGATTGAGAAGATAACAGCAAAAGTTACATGTTGGCCAGCAAAGCTCCTGCCTTATGCTGGTAGATGTCAATTGATCAAGGCTGTTATTTTTGGCATTCAGACTTATTGGTCCTAGGTGTTCATTATTCCAAAGAAGGTGTTGAAAGCTATTGAAACTATCTGCAGAACATTTTTATGGACTGGTAGTGCTAATGCTTCAAAGAAGGCACTAGAAGCTTGGGAGAAGGTATGTAGGCCAATAACATCTGGAGGTCTCAACATACTGGACATAAAGATGTGGAACAAAGCAGCAGTTATCAAACACTTATGGGACTTAAAAAGAAAGAAGGATTGTCTATGGATACTAATGATAGGCTATAATTATGTATTTTAGTTGATTATTACACTCTAATTTACTGCACTTTAGTTGAGTTTGCGCTTTAATCGCTAGTGTTTTGCACTAACAGTGTGTTTTATGCCTTGTAGGAGCGATTCTGAGCTATATAGATGCTATGGAATGAATTCAAGTGATTTAGAGCTTTGAAGTCTGAGTAAAAGCCCAAGGAATTAAGCCGAGATCGTATTCGGGGGTCAAATTTGATAATTAAGTACGAACAAAGACTCGAGGAGGCATATTGCGCACTGTCTAGTAAAATAGACATAACTTTTTGTTCAGAACTCCATTTGGGCTCCACAATTTATGGTTGGAAAGCTAACTGAAAGGGATACAACTTTTATGTTTTATATTTTTCCAAATTCCAAACGAAATAGGGTGAAAAAATGCAATTACGATAGGACCGCGGTAGAACACCGCGGCAGAACATTACCAAAGATTCAGAGGACCATTCTGGCCGCGGTCCTGGCGTAACCACAATGGGACCGCAGCAGGACACGTAAATTTCAGGGACCAAAGTGCAAAACACGAGATTTTAAGCCCTAAACCCTATATTAAACGTAGGAGGCCGGCCAAGAACAGGTAGGGGACATATTTTGGACACAACTTAGACCTAAGGAGCCAAGAACACATTGAGAGCAAGGCGGGTAATTCTTCAACAAGTTTTTCGTTTCCTATTTTTCATTGTTGGTTATGATTTTTAGTATTGTAGTTTTACTTACT
>MU715941.1:0-17785 GCA_026770625.1 Nicotiana glauca | reverse complement strand
TAACGGTGAAGTTGTAGCTGTATATATTGCTAGGGTTCAAGTTTGGATTTTTAATTTTTTTTTTTTTTTGTATTTTTATTTTTATTTTATTATAACTGTTGATTCGAGAAATATGATATCTTGGAATTATGGAAATTTAGGTATGGATAGTTCTACTATTGATCTCAATACATATTGTGAAGGAAACCACCCGTGACAAAATTTTCAAAACATTCCTAAGAGTGAGTTATGTGCACCAACTCAATCTTATTTGTGGGATATGTGTGATGTGTGTGAAATGGTCACCTTCATGGTTGTGCTTATATTTCTTATTTTCCCTCAACCCCTTACTATGATGGTTCTACCTTTTCTTGTGAAGTTAATAGGAACAAAGAACCTGGGAATGCGGACCTGAAGGAGATCAAGGATATGCTAAAGTGCCTTCTGGAACAAAATAATGAGAAACAATTACACATAGAAAGGCAAGAGGCAACTATTCGTAAGTTGGAGGCTCAATTGAGTCAAGCGATTGGAGCTTTTAATGCTCAACAAGCCAATGTTGACGATAGTAGCCAAGAAGAGGATGAATGGTATTAATTGGGGAGGTCAAAGTAGAACATCAACAACCTAGCCAACTAGAATTTGAAGATGTCAATGTTGAAGAAGTGAGTCTAGAGTCAGCCAAGGACATTGAGGATGCAAATTTAGTTGACTCTAGTATCATTGATGTTGAGGATGCTGAAAGTCCTGAAGTTCATGTGTGTGAGCGCAGTGGTCCTCACTCCAAACTTTTTCTACATTGTGCTTGGATGACAATATGAAAATAGAATCATCCGAGCCGATTGAGAAGTCAAAGAATGAGGAACAAGGTGCCTATATTCTGGAATTTTTCTTGCCAGAAAAACATGACTACATACCTCATCTAAAAGCCAAGAAGTGTAGATAGTAAAATGGTTGCTTGGGCCAATTATATTTGTTCCACCACCCCTGGAGCATAACCGAATACTTGAAGCCAAATTGGGGGCTCAAGTCATAAGTTCAAGGTGGAGGCAAAAAGTGATTTGCGTCGTGCCGCGACGTTAAATCAAGTGCTTATTGGGAGGCAACCCATCTTTATTTTTTATTTTAATTTAATTTATTTTATTCATTTATTTTTTTTAATTGTATTTTTCTTGTAGTTTCGATTTTTTTATTTCTAGGAGCATGGAAAGCAAAGGTATTGGAATGATGCACCAACAAATGAAATGGTTGGAACTAAGTGTGAGGTATCCGCACAAAGGACCAAGCTGGGAGAAGTCTGAGTACCCCATGAACTGCTAGTGCTTCGGCCTTTGGCCTACCAAGGAGTTTCTTTTACCCTCTTGTATATATGGATGTGCATTGGGGACAATGCACAATTTTAAGTGTGGGGTGAGGAGATTGTCTGGGTGACTTTTCATGCTACTTTAGCTGTGTTTTTTTTTTTTTAAAGATTGGACTTTTTCTGATGACAGATCTTCTAGACAGCTTTCTTGAGGGAAGTAAGTCTAAAGAAAACACCAAAAAGATTTTTTTGTTGTTGTTTTAGGTAGTGTAGTAACTCCCCCTTGATTTTTCTTTGGGCCACAGTTCTTTTCCAAGGGTTTTATTTGAACCGGGTGTAGTTAGTTTTTTTTTGGGAGTAGGAGCCATTGTGTTGTGCTGTGAATTGAAGCAATATCTCTTGACTTGGTTATGCCTTGAGAATAGTGAGTACTTTAGTTGTGACGCTTATGCTCAATTTTTGACTCTTGTAGAAGTACCTTAAATTGTATTATCTTAACTTTGCTTAACTGTTTTGACTAGAGCGTCTATGAATCCAATCCTGAGTGAGTTATGTGCCATGTGTGTGTAAGGTTTTGCATTATTCAGTGCATTGCATTTGATGCCTAGAACTTGCCCTGTGTGTTTGCAAAGCGAAATAGTAGTGTTGTTCAGTCTTGGAAGTGATATAGGCGTTTTCTTGTTGAGCCAGATATGTATATTTTACCCACCTAATTGTTATGTATCGTAGTTAGCCTCTTTGAGTCTATAATCCTGTTTCTTTGGCAACCACATTACAAGCCTTACCCATTTGTTTGAATTAACCATCTATTTGAACCTTTTCACCTCTCATGAGCACTTGAATGTTATGAACTTTGTAAAAGTTAAAGTGTGGGGTGGTTGGTTTGGCTTTTGAGTGGAACTAATTGAATAAGGAGAAATGTGCACTATTTTGAAAAAAAGGAAGAGCCACTTGAATTGAAAAAAAAAATAGTTGGATTGTTGTGAGAAAAAAAAATTTCTTGATAAGTGGTGGCTCTTAACGTAAGTGTGCTTAAAGATGAATAGGGTAATTTACATTGATGTGAAGGTGGAATTTTGGTTTGACATAAGTATAGGGTTAAAATGTATGTATTAAAGTGCTTAGGGAGGTGTAGTCACTCTTACATCTAAATGTATCCTACCCGTCCTGTAGCCTACACTACAACCAAATAAAGTCCTAATTGATCCAAGATTGAATGAGCTCGATTAGTGGAGTAATACAATACGGGCAAGCTTATGGTGCATCTTTTGTGGCATATGAATGTTATTTCTGAGAGTGAGTGAATTCTTTCTATCTTGAGTTCCTAAGTGTTCTTAAATTTTATTGTGTGGAACTACTCTCTTATGTTGTAAGGGCACTTCATTCATGAAGGAAAGGTAATGTCAGTGACCTCTATGTTAGAGTAAGTATGTGACTTCTGAATAATGCGTGGCACTTGTGAGTCAAATCTTGAGGTGAAGATGTTACGTTTTTGTGCTTAGTCTATTTTAAATACTCTTGGTGTGCTGCGTTAGGAGAATTGTTTAAAAAGGTTGTGTCTATAAAAAAAAGGAAGTGTAGTTTGATTGCTCGAGGACGAGCAATGGCTTAAGTGTGGGGTGTTGATGATAGGATATAATTACGTATTTTAGTCGATTATTACACTCTAATTTACTGCACTTTAGTTGAGTTTGCGCTTTAATCGCTAGTATTTTGCACTAACAGTGTGTTTTATGCCTTGTAGGAGTGATTCCGAGCTATATAGATGTTATGGAATGAATTCAAGTGATTTGGAGCTTTGAATTCTGAGTAAAATCCCAAGGAATTAAGCTGGGATCGTATTCCGGGGTCAAATTTAATAATTAAGTACGAACGAAGACTCGAGGAGGCATATTGCGCACTGTCTAGTAAAATAGACATAACTTTTTGCTCAGAACTCCATTTGGGCTCACAATTTATGGTTGGAAATTTAACTCAATGGGCTACAACTTTTATGTTTTACGTGTTTCCAAATTCCAAACGGAACAAGGTGAAAAACCGCGGTTACAGTAGGACCACGGCAGAACACCGCGACAGAACATTATCAAAGATTTAAAGGACCATTCTGACCGCGGTCCTGGCGTAACCGCGGTGGGACCGCGGCAGGACACGTAAATTTCAGGGACCAAAGTGCAAAATAGGAGATTTTAAGCCCTAAACCCTATATTAAATGTAGGAGGCCGGCCAAGAACAGGTAGGGGACATATTTTGGATACAACTTAGACCTAAGGAGGCAAGAACACATTGAGAGCAAGGCGGGGAATTCTTCAACAAGTTTTTCCTTCCTCTTCCTATTTTTTATTGTTGGTTATGATTTTTAGTATTGTAGTTTTACTTACTATTATGAATAGCTAATTCGTTTTCTAGGGTTTTGGTGAAACCCGTTGGGGATGATTTGGTTGTTATATTAATATAGTTTTGAATTGGTTGTTTATCTCTATTTGTTCAACTACATTTTGATTGTGGTTAATTGAAAGGATCCTCAATTAGTCGTTCCTATTTATTATCTATCTGCTTGATAGAGAGTGCATATTTAGGTAGTTGTTTGAACAACATCACTCCCGGAGTATAGGCGAGAGTCATTATCGAGGGTTTAGAGGTTGGATTAGAGATAACGATACCTCAGATGCGATCTAAGTGAACTATAGTGCGAATCTAGCTAGCGTAGCTTGAGAGAGTGCATCTAGTAAATTATCATAATTGCTTGATAGAGATTTATGATAGCTGAAGAGTTCATGATTGATAGAGGCAACTAAGTCAAAGCTATAAGAAACATACAACTAAGGAAATCAACAACGGGGGAAACCATTACCTTAGACCTTTATTTCAATTATTTACAATTCAGGCATAGTTAGTTTTTAACTGTTTATTTATTTTCAATCTTGTATTCATGGTGATATTAAACAAATACAACTAAGCCTTAGTTCTCTGTGGGATTCGACTCCGGATTTTTAGATCGGATTATATTTGCAGCGACCGCTTATCCTTTTTAGGACTAGAGTTGGGCGTGATCAGATACGATGGGTGCATAGTTTTTACATAAAGAACAGAGACATGGAGACAATGGATACTCCTAATACAACATCTTGGGTAGTGAGAAAGATACTGGACAATAGAGGTGTGATCATGGGGCATTAACAAATTCAAGGGAATATTCACAACAAATTGCAGGCAATGTGTAAGAATGGTAAGTTCCAGATCAAATAGATGTATTTGAAGCTGATTCATGAGTATTGCAGAGTTGAATGGAAGAGTTTAATGCTGCATACAAATGTACATCTAAGACATAGATTCACTCTTTGGCTAGCAGCACAGCATAAACTAACAACAGTAAATATATTAATGAAGTTTGGTATTCAAGTGCCTGCATCTTGTGCATTTTGTGGACATAGTCTAGAACCTTTTAACCACTTATTCTTTGAATGCTCAATCACAAAGAAACTGTAGTCTAGACTATGTGATAAGCTAGGGCATAAGAGGAACATTCGAGATTGGGAAGCTGAAATTGAATGGATATACAAAAGAGCAGGAAAGGGAACGATGCTATAACCAGCTGTGTTTTTGCCAGTACTGTTGCAATGATTTGGAGGGGGAGAAATATAATCAGATTTGATAAAGGCAAATATGATGAGCACCAAATATGCAGAGAAATAGTGCTACACATATATATCAGAGGCAAGAACAACAGCAAATGGAAAGGAGTATTACAGCTGCTGGATAGGATCCCATGAAGAATCGAAATGTAGAAATGCAATAGAAGTGCTTATAAATAGTGTTTGTAATATAGTGATATAGACAAATAGACACATAGTTTGGCATAGCTAATTGTGATGTAAAAAGGGTAGTAGTAAGTCACAGCTACTACTGAGGCTCAAATTGTAAAGTTTTTTTTTGAGTATCAATAGAATATAATTTTAACTCAAAAAACAAATACTGTCATTTTTTTATCTACCGTTGTCATCCATGTATCACATCTTACTCATAATGCTTCATTAACCCTCTTCTTATTTTTCTGCTAACATTTTTGTCAATCACTTTATTCCTAAAACTTTGACAAAAGCTTCCTTTGCATTTTAGCTCCCATTGTTCCATCCACGTGCTCTTAGGGTTGTTTAACATTCCCTCCTTTCTATGTTTGTAGTACTCATATCCAAATGTATTATTTTAGATTGCATCATTTGGTGTCTCAGCAGGAGACTTATTACCACGTTTGTAATATCCTTAGAAAATGTCCGCTACTACTAATAATCCATCCAATATTTTGGAGCACTCTAACCCCAACCGAATCTTGATATCATGTCTTTCTCTTAACTATACCCGTTAGTCCCCATAGGGCATAACTGAAATTGGCGTGATCAATTGTACATACCTTTGTTACAATTGAATATAACTCAAAAAGCTTATGTTCCTCTGCCTAAATTATAAACACTGTTAACCTTCATTAACTGAGCGCCTCTTACCCTTGCTTCTTTTGTTTGTTGAAACTTGAATTTATCTTCTTAATCTCTCATTGTCTTTCACCATAAACATGGATAGGCATTCTTACCTTAAGGCTTCTTATCAGGAAACTCACACCTTTCAATACATCCATGATCTACAAGACCTCACATTTACTTGTTGTAGGCATCATACAGAAATCCAATTGCTCTGACTCAGCTCTTCGACAACTATCTCTCTTTCCAACCTTCTTTTCGGATGTAGGTATCATCTTATTATGAATAAAATAGAATTTCAAAATTTGAATTCTTATATGTGAGCTCTACCACACGATCTAAAGTAAGAAGAAAGAGTGACAATCCTAAATGCCATGTAGCCTCATGTTTATAAGTGTGATGCATTACACACCTATAAACAAGACTTAACTAGACACGACTTGTAGATTCCCTAGGACAGAACTACTCTAATACCACTTTTATCACGACCCGAATCGATGGGCCACGATGGACACCCAGTACCTTACTCAACCGAGTACCAACATAACATAACTTTTATATTATTCCATCATAGGTAAATAAACCGGATTAAAGCATGCGGGAATACAGACTTATACATATGAAGTACAGGCCTATAAGACCAAAATAATCACTCGTGTACTGAACATAGGCCGACAAGGCCATACAATCTTTTATGTACATGACATATGTCTATAAGCCTCTAAGAATATATAATTTTCGTAAAGGTTGGGATAGAGTCCCGCCAGATCAAACAATACACATCTAAACTATACTGACCAAACAAGCAACTCCGAAGCAAATGGAGTGCATCAATATCTTCCGCTGAGCTGATAGCCTACTTAGAGGGCTCTCGACCTGTCTATCAGGACCTGTGGGCATGAAACACAGCGTCCCCAGGCAAAAAGGGACGTCAGTACGAATAATGTACTGAGTATGCCAGGCACATAAATAAGTACATAACAGACATGGAGGAAATATAGAGTATATGACTCCACCTGTAAGTCTGAATAACTTTGTAAATCTTGAAATAATTATAGTATCATGTATATACGTATGAATGTCATGTCCTGCATAGGTATATGTTTCATAACAACATCAGCCTCTGAGGGCATTCCATCATATCATCTTGGCTACTGTGGGCAAAATCATCAACGTATACCAACTGATTAGGGGGTGGTGCGTATATAACGTCATAACCTTTTCCACACACACACACACACACACACACACACACACATATATATATATATATATAAACACATACATACATACATACATACATATGTGTATATAATGCATCTAGTCATGAGTCAATGTACATGAATGCACTGCATGAAAAGTACGTCAATAAAATCTCTTGGAGTGTCATAAGACCATTATGCCTTTGAATAATATCATAAAGTAACCTTTTTACAACTTATGTATTTTTTTGAGACCCAAGAATAGATGATAGAATAATATGACACATGGAGAATCAAGAACATAAGTATCTCTAGCATTTCTATGAATAGAGTTATTTATGGAAGTTGTGCATTTGCACGTTTTGTTTTCATCGTAAGGATCACGCCAAAATAAATAAGGGATAGCCTTAACATACCTGAACCGATTTTCTTGACAATCTCACGCCAAAAGAAATAAGGGATAGCCTTAACATACCTGAACCGATTTTTTTGACAATCCCTTTAACACCGTTGATTATGATAATACGTAACGGAGGATTGATGTAGGAAAGAATCCGTATGATATTCTTTGAGAAGGATTTCACCGTACTCCCTTCGAATCGCAAAACCCCGTTGCTCTAACATCAGTAGTCTCGTATGATCTTTTGTAGCAAAGTCACGTTGATAGAATTTCGAATGAGTTGCTGAAGCTTCATCTTCATTTTTTAGATTCAAAGATTGAATTTGAAAGGTTTTCTTAACCTTTGGGAGTGGGCCTTACTATGTGGCTTAGTTGGCCACCAAACTCCATTAAAATGATACCTTGAATGTTGATTTAATAGTTATATCTTATAACTTTGTGGGCTGCCACGTTTGGGGTGGTCAATCTTATCCAATCAATGTATTAATTAATTTCTTAATTAATTTGCGAATCCCCCATTAACCAATAATTAACCAATTATCCGCATACTTAAGAATTATTTCAAATTACTTTACTCACTTTTCACATATCTTATGTGTCTTACTATCATAGTCATGTTGTACCTTGTATGGTACTAGTCCATAAATATCAGGTATTAATGCTCGACCTGTATTCTATCCCAATATGCTAAACTTGGACGAAAATTCATTTTCTTTAACTTTTCCCCTCTCACCTTCACGAATTTACTTGCCACTTGTTTGAGATAGCATAATACTTATAATCTCCAAATAACCTTGTCCTTGAACTAATATCAACTATCTTACGATAAATTCAACGTACATTACTGAATGGTGTAACATTGTCGTAATACGTAATATAATACTACAGGGCGTAATATTATCGTAATATAATACTGCAAGGCGTAAAATCATCGTAATATAATACTTTAAGTATGGAGGCATCTTAAATGCTTTAGGTATAACATGGGGTGAGGCCTCATCATTGTATGGTTGTTCTACAACCGGTGGGTGTCGCGTTTTAATAGAAGCTTTGGGGCGCCTAGTATCTTGTCTACCCTTTCCTGGTGTCCTCTCATTTGGTCGTGGAGTGCTTTGTTCTCGTTCTCCATCTTCTCCATTTTCCTTAAAATAGCTGTAAGGGTGTCGTTACCTGCATCGTTAACAGTGTGAGTGATACTTGTTGAAGAAGGAGGGACGTGCTGCTCAATGGTTGTTGCTGTGATGTCGACTGTGCATCTTCCCTGCTCGCCCTTTGGGTAGGTTTGTTGAGTGTGCTCATTAGCGTACTCATTAGCCATGCTTCTAGTAGTTTTTTCAATGCTGGTGGTTCTTCTTCCGTTGTGGACGTAGAGGCTCTTTTACCATAGGAGGTGGTAACACTGCCACGAGGAAGAGATGAACCACTTCATCTAGGGGAAGAGTTTGGTGTCACGTTCTCCTCGTCTTCTCCATTAACCTCATTGATGGTCTTTAGTAGGTTAGCAATAAGGCCAACCACTGACGCCGCCAAATTGTTTGACCAAAAAGTATGAAACCTTTTGTTAAATCAATTAAATAAAAAGGTGATGGGTGTATTCTAGTTAAACATAATAAGTTCTAGATCTAACACATACTTGTACAAAAAATATAGAGTAATCGTTTGAGCCAATTTAACACAAATGGTATTAAATGATACTATCTAAGATGAATAAAGGAATAATAATGAGAAATAACTATATTAAATGGTAATACATATAAATAAAGAGAATGATTCACCCAAATGTTGAATGAGGTGGATGATTATCTTATCTGACAATGATGTAAGACAAATGGATATTGGAATATATGAGGTTTTCTCGGATCTGATGCGAGAAAAAAGGTAGAATCAACAGCAAATTGAATTCTTATGGAAAGGTAATATTTTGGATTATCTCTCTCTATTTCATTAGAGTGCTTATCAAAAATGAAAATTACCTTCATTTTGCCTTCTCTCTCCTACTACTTATATGGGATATTCCCAAAACCTAAAAAAGTATAACGGAGGGAATATTCAATGGAATATTTTCTTTGAAAGTTCCAAAGCTATACTAGCCATTATTTCTTTTCCTGCTGCTCGGCCTCGGCCTTAGGAGCTTACTCGGCGACTCCATATTGTCAAGCCTGGATCGACCTCGGCCAAGTCATTCACGATGGGACACAGTTCTCACACTTAGTCATCTCTTCATGCCGAATTTTCTTAGCCGGATTTTGACCCATACACTAATTATGAATAAAAGTATATTTTTATCAAATTCAAATGACCGATTTTTTTATATTTAATCTAGCTTCAATTTATAAATAAAATAATTTTGCATGATATTGTAAAAAGTATTGTCAAGGAAGGGGATAAATACAATCAAATATCACCAAATAAATTGACGGATAAAGCAATAAACTAATAATAAAAAAATAAAAAATACGAGTATAAAGTGAGCGTGAGAAAGGACAATTTTACACTTTCTTTCCGGAGGATTAATCACTTGCCGTTGCTTCTGAGTAATTCAATTTCGCAACCAAAATTTTCTGATTCCGATCGGTCGTCACCGTCGATCCACCGGCAATGGCGAAGCCAATCGTCGATGTTGAGTAATTGAAAGAAGTCGCGAAAGCTCGTCGAGATCTCCGCGCTCTTATCTCTAGCAAAAACTGTGCCCCTATCATGCTTCGATATGCGTACACATACACTCTCTCCGTCCTTCATTTTGCTGAATAAAACTACTTCCTTTGTCCAATTAACATGAGGAATTCAGTTTATTCGACTTACCTTATTTCATGTTTCCATTCGTGAATAATTTAGAATAAGTACATGTGGATAAACTACTTAGTATTAAATACGTACTTGTGTTTTTGTGTAGATGGCACGATGCAGGAACATATGATTGAAAGTCGGAGACATGAGGACCTAATGGTTCAGTCCGAAATGAGGAAGAGTTCACTCATAGTGCTAACAATGGCTTGAAAATGCTCTTCAAGTTTGCGGTATTTTTCCTGCTTCACGCTCCAAATAAAATTGATTGACTGACTTAGTTTTTTTTTTAAATAAACTTTATAAGAAGGTAAAATTTGAGATGCACAAAGGACAACACTGTTCTATTAGTCTAGCGTTGTTGCATGAACCGATTGTCATTAGCTGGTCTTAAGAACCTTTTTGCATGATTAACCTTTTGCAAGTCCAGCTGAGACAAAATCTGCCAGCTGATTTCTTCCTAACTACTATGTACTATCTGCCTAAGCCTCTATGGCAGAGTTACCTGGAACCTGTGCTGGTGAGAAGTTGCAGGTATCCCACCATCACAAGTATCCTATGGAATAGTCGTGGTGTGTGCAAGTTGGCCTAGGTTGTCACAATTCGGATTTCCCACCCTCGGGGATCGTGATGTACCCTACTCGTAGAAGCTAGGCAAGCCAAGAACCTTTGCAAACATTAATCCATCTCATTTTATACATGATTAAACAATTAAATTATCAATGAATAAGCAATTAAAAGACAACGAAAAGTAAAATTTAGCGGAAGTCTGAACTAAATATAGAAACAACGTCTAGAAAACCAATACAAGTCTCTACCCAGCACCTGGTGTCACAACAATACACGAACTGTCTAGGATTACTATAAATAAGAGTTTGAAATAAAGGATATAGTCTGTCTCGAATACAAATGTCAACAGAACATGAAAACTGATAGAAGAGACGCCGGGCTTGCGGACGCCAGCAAGGCTACCTTGGAGTCTCGTGGACTGAAGGTCGACTCCCTGACTACTGCTGTGCACCGTAAGCTACTCTGGCACCTGGATCTGTGCAAAAGAGCACAGAGTGTAGCATCAGCACAACCGACCCCATGTGTTGGTAAATGCCTAGCCTACCCCTGACAAAATAGTGACGAGGCTAGACCGGACTACCACATAAACATGTGCAGTTATATATACATATACAACAGAATCGAGATACAGAGACAAGTAATCAATATGGGATGGGGAGCATGCTATGGGGGAAATAACAATTTCAAGTAAAAATCGTCCAGTAACGAAGGAAACAACACAACTTAGACATTAATAAAGAAACAGAAAGCAAGAAGTGCACGACATCACCCTTCATACTTTTACGATCATCCTCACCAAGCAATGATATAATAAAACGTGCATGGCATTACCCTTCCTGCTTTTACTCTCTTTCCTCATATATAATCAATAGAATTGGCACGTAATGGTACATCGTGCGGCACGGCATCACCCTTCGTGCTTTACTCTCTTTCCTCACAATAAACAAATAATATACGGTATTACCCTTCGTGCTTTAACACTCTTCCTCACCCAAACAACAATCACAAATAAGGGACAAGGGAATAAACAAAATAATAATAGAAATCCTGGAAAGGGAACACAATTAAATAATTAAATCCCGGCAAGGGTATAATATCAATAATCTCAACGTCCCGGCAAGGGAAAATAATCAATAAGCAATAATATCCTGGCAAGGGAGCAATTTAAATACTCTTTCTCTTCCTTTCACTTTTATTTCATATCCCACTTTACCACTTGAGCCAATGCTCCAAAGGGTTCAGCCATTTCCTATACGTTCACAATTGTAATAAAACTTGAGCCAATGCTCCTCGATGTTCGTAGATCACAATTTCCTTTCACAAGCTTTTCACAACAAATAGGAATCATCACCAAGGCAAGAGAAATGCAACGAAATCAAGATATTCACAATTTAAAGACTCACGGTCATGCTAGACACCAACGTATAGATACTCGTCATCATGCCTATATGTCGTACTCGACAATTACCACATAGCAAATAGGACTCAACTCCTAATACCTCAAGCTAAGGTTAGACCAAACACTTACCTCAAACTTCCACGACCAATTCAATCATCAATAACCGCCTTTCCTTTCGAATTCGGCTCTAATTCAATTGTATCTATACAGAAATGACTTCAATACATCAATAATTTCTAAATAACACGAACCCAATGCCTAATTATAAGTCACTCAAAAATCGGCCCCAGGCCCGCTTGGTCAAAACACGAGGTTCGGACCAAAATCAAATCACCCATCCATCCACGAGCCTAAATATATAATTTGTTTTCAAATTCGATCCCAAAACGAGGTCTAAATCAAGAAAAATCAAAAAGCCCTAACTCTACCCAAATACCCAATTTTCTACCTTAAATCACATGTTTTAGGCCTAGGAATTCAATAGATGTTGATGAAAATGGAAGAAAACTAGTCTAAAATTACATACCTATGAGTTTGTGGAGAAATCCTCTTTCAAAAATCGCCCAAATTCTCGGTTAAGCTACTATTTTTAATCGCTGGGAGAGCTTCATTGCATTCGCAATGGGTCCCCCGCATTCGCGAAGAGCAGCCTTACACAGGCTTATGCAATCGCGATACCTCTTACGCGTTCGCGAAAGGTTGGCCCCCCTGACCTTCGCGTTCGCGGGCCTAGGAACGCGTTCGTGTAGAGAAGAAAGATAGACTCCATACCATCCCCTATTTACCTTATGCGTTCGCGAGACGTGGGCCACGTTCGCGTAGAGCAACCCCAGTGCTCCGCGTCGCGATCCTCACCTCGCGTTGAACAAAAATCCCATGTCCCCATTTTACCTTACGCGATCGCGAAGAGCAACAGTCCTGACACCTGTTGCAGATTTTCTGCAATCTTTCTAAGTCAAAAACCACTCCGAAACACTCCCGAGCCCTAAGGGCTCCTAACTAAACACATGTACTAACTCAACAACATCATACGAACTTAACCGTGCGATCAAATTGCCTAAATAACATCATTATCAACAAATTAAACCTCAAATTCAAAGCATTTTTCCAAAACTTCATCAAGTTCCAAATTTAGGAGTTCAAGTCCGAAACACGGCAAACAACGTCCGATTGTAACCAAACTTCACATAAAGGACTTGAACTATATATAAGACCTGTACCGGGCGCCGAAACCAAAATACGGGCCCTATACCAACATGTTCTAATCAAATATCATTTCAATTTTCCTTAATAATTTCAGAAAAACAATTTCTTTTAAAAAATTCATTTCTCGGGCTTGGAGCCTCGAAATTCGATTCCGGGCATATGCCTAAGTCCCATATTTTTCTACAGACCCACGGGACCGACAAATCATGCGTCCGGGTCCGTTTACCCAAAAAGTTGACCAAAGTCAAATTTATTCATTTTAACATAAAAACGTAGCATTTTTCACAGAATTTTATATTTAAGCTTTCCGACTACGTGCCCGGACTGCGCACGCAAATAGAGGCAACTCTAAATGAGGTTTTCAAGGCCTCGGAAGTACATGATTCATTTAAAACAGGTGATGACCCTTTGGGTCGTCACATTCTCCACCTCTAAAACAACCGTTCGTCCTCGAACGGACAGAAGGAAGAAGTACCTGAGTCGGGGAAAAGATGAGGATAACGGCTACGCATATCGGACTCGGACTCCCAAGTCGATGCCTCAGGAGGCTGACCTCTCCACTGAACACGAACAGAAGGGAAACTCTTGGATCTCAACTGACAAACCTGCCGATCTAGAATAGCTACCGGCTCCTCCTCATAAGACAAGTCCTTGTCCAACTGGACAGTGTTGAAATCTAACACGTGGGTTGATCGCCGTGATACCTACGAAGCGTGGACACATAAAATATTAGATGTACGACTGGTAATCTCGGCGGAAAAGCAAGTCTATAAGCCACCTCTCCCGCTCGATCAAGAATCTCAAACGGACGAATGAACCTAGGGCTAAGCTTGCCCTTCTTCCCAAACCTGATTATGCCCTTCATAGGCGACACTGGGAGCAATACCCGTTCACCAACCATAAAAGCCACATCTCAAACCTTGCGGTCTGCATAGCTCTTTTGCCTGGACTGATCTGAACGAAGCCTATCTTGAATGATCCTGACCTTGTCCAAGGCCTCCTGAACCAGATCCGTACCCAACAACCGAGCCTCTCCCAGCTCAAACCATCCAACCGGAGACCGACACAAAGCCTCATAAGGAGCCATCTAGATGATCGACATTAGTTGTTGTTGCCAAAAATTGATCCCACGAACCTCCAAAGTCAATAACACAAGCTCGGAGCATATCCTCCAAAATCTGAATAGTCCTCCCGGACTGACCGTCCGTCTGGGGATGAAATGCTGTGCTCAACTCAACCCGTGTGCCCAACTCTCGCTGAACTGCTCTCCAAAAGCGCGAGGTAAACTGTGTACCTCGGTCCGAAATGATAGATACAGGCATACCATGAAGGCAAACAATCTCCCGAATATAAATCTCAGCTAACCTCTCAGAAGAATAGGAGACTGCCACAGGAATGAAATGCACTGACTTGGTCAGCCTATCAATAATGACCCATACTGCGTCGAACTTCTTCTGAGTCAGCGGAAGTCCAGTAACAAAGTCCATAGTGATCCGCTCCCACTTCCACTCGGGAAGCTCAATCCTCTGAAATAAACCACCAAGCCTCTGATGCTCGTACTTAACCTGCTGACAAATCAAACAACGAGCCACATATGCTACGATATCCGTCTTCATTCTACGCCACCAATAATGCTGCCGCAAATCCTGATACATCTTCGCAACGCCTAGATGAATAGAGTACCGGGAGCTACGAGCCTCCTCCAAAATCAACTCTCGGAGCCCATCCACATTGGGCACACATACTCGACCCTGCAATCTCAAGACTCCATCATCATCTAAGGTAATATGCTTGGCACCTCCGCGCTGCACCTTGTCTCTAAGGACACACAAATGGGGATCGTCATACTGTCGATCACGAATACGCTCCAATAATGAAGAACGAGCAATCATGCAAGGTAACACACGACTGGACTCAGAAACATCCAGTCCCACGAACTGATTGGCTAAAGCCTGAACACCCAAAGCAAGTGGCCTCTCACTGACCAGAATATAAGCAAGACTGCCTATACTGGCCGACTTCCTACTCAAAGCATCGGCCACCACATTGGCCTTTCCCGAGTGATATAAGATAGTGATATCATAATCTTTCAACAACTCCAACCACCTTCTCTGCCTCAAATTCAACTCATTTTCCTTGAACAAGTACTAGAGACTCTTGTGATTAGTAAACACCTCACATGCCACGCCATACAGATAATGTCTCCAAATCTTCAATGAGTGAACTATGGCTGCCAACTCTAAATCATGCACTGGATAGTTCTTCTCATGAATCTTCAACTGCCTCAAAGCATAGGTAATGACCTTGCCCTCCTGCATCAACACTGCACCAAGCCCAACACGAGAAGCATCACAATAAACTGTATAAGGCCATGAACCTGTGGACAAAACCAACATCGGTGCCGTAGTCAGAGCTGTCTTGAGCTTCTGAAAGCTCGCCTCACACTCATCCGACCATCTGAACTGGGCACCCTTATGGGTCAATCTGGTCATAGGGGCTGCAATAGATGAAAACCCCTCCACGAACCGTCGATAATAGCCCGCCAACCCCAAGAAACTCCGAATCTCTGTAGCTGATGCTGGTCTAGGCCTGTTCTTGACTGCCTCAATCTTTTTTGGGTCCACCTGAATACCCTCTATTGATACAACATGACCTAGAAATGCAACTGAACCTAACCAGAATTCACACTTCGAGAACTTAGCATATAACCGACTATCCCTCAGAGTCTGAAAAATCACTCTAAGGTGCTGCTCGTGCTCCTCCTGGCTGTGGGAATATATCAATATATAATCAATGAAAACCATCACGAATGAGTCCAAATAAGGCCTGAAAACTCGGTTCATCAAGTCCATGAAAGCTGCTGGGGTATTTGTCAACCAGAATGACATAACCAAGAACTCATAATGCCCGTACCGAGTGCGAAAAGTTGTCTTAGGGACATCAGATGCCCTAATTCTCAACTGATGGTAGCCAGATCGCAAGTCAATCTTGGAAAATACTCTGGCACCCTGAAGCTGGTCGATCAAATCATCAATCCTCGGTAGGGGATACTTATTCTTGATCGTTACCTAGTTCAATTGCCGGTAATCAATACACATTCTCATTGACCCATCCTTCTTCTTAACAAATAACGCCGATGCACCCCAAGGTGAACACTGGGTCTAATGAAACCCTTCTCAAGCAAATCTTGTACCTGTTCCTTTAACTCCTTCAACTCCGGCGGGGCCATACGATATGGTGGGATAGAAATGGGCTGAGTGCCCAGAACCAGATCAATGCAGAATTCAATATCCTTGTCGGGTGGCACCCTGCAGGTCTAAAGGGAAAACATCAGGAAACTCACAAACAACGGGCACAGAATCAATGGAGGGAACCTCAGCACTAGAATCACTAACATACGCTAAATAGGCCAAACACCCCTTCTCGACCATATACCGAGCCTTCACATACGATATAACACTGCGAGTAGAATGACCAGGAGTCCCTCTCCACTCTAAACGAGGCATACCCGGTAAATCTAAGGTCATAGTCTTGGCATGGCTGTCCAAAATAGCATGATATGGTGATAGCCAATCCATCCCCAATATAATATCAAAGTCAACCATGTCTAAAAGTAACAAATCTACACGAGTCTCAAGACCCCCAATCACCACAACACAAGAACGATGGACTCGATCGACCATAATAGAGTCGCCCACCGGTGTGGACACATAAATAGGAATACCCAATGCATCACTAGGCATGACCAAGTACGGGGAAAAATAAGATGACACATACGAATACATAGAACCTGGATCAAACAACACTGAAACATCTCTATCACAAACCAGAACCGTACCTGTAATAACCGCATCTGAAGCCTTTGCCTCGGGCCTGGCCTGAAGATTATAACATCGGGGCTGGGCCCCACTACTCTGATCTACCTCTTTGGGACGACTTGCTGCTGGCTGGCCTCCACCTCTGGCGGTCTGAGCTCCACCTCTAGGACCTCTACCTTCTAGCACCTCTACCCCCACCTCTAGCTGGCTGGGCGGGCTGTGAAACACCTGGTGCCTGAACCATGGCACGAGAGCCCTGGTGCTGAGAACTGCTTGGTGCTCGAGGGAAAAATCTGGAAATATGACCCGTGTCACCACAAGTGTAACAAGCCCTCGGCTGCTGAGTCTGCTGGCCCTGTCGACCTGAATGACCACAACGGAAACTCTAAAGTGGGCGGTGCACTGATAGGAGCTGGCGATGCACTGAAGGGCTATTGATTAGAATAGTGCGTGTGAGAACCACGACCACCTGAGGCACCGTGAAACCTGGAGGGTTGACTGGAAAGGCCTAGAAGGATGACCCCTATAACACAAATCACTGCCTGACTGACGAGGTCTCTTGTCTGCCCTATGACCACCCCCTGTGATAATACCATCTCAACTCTCCGGGCCACATTGGCCGCCTCCTGAAAGGATATCTCGCTCCCAGCCT
>MU715940.1:10523-25492 GCA_026770625.1 Nicotiana glauca | reverse complement strand
CTATTAGTTTTCCACAACAATCAAATCGAATCTTTCAGGGCTTAGGCATATTAGACACATCTGAAAAGACACAATAATATATGCTCATATAAATTTCATAGTCAATTACAAAGAACTAGTCACATTAGACGAATATACACATACAGTTTGTATGACAATATGTTGTCAACTCCTAACAAAAGAGAACATAATTCATGTATAAGTGAAAACATCTTTAAACAACTCTAAAATAATAGAAAACATGTCTCTCTTTGTGCTTCAACTTATTTTTTACTATTTGTAGTTGCTTATACTTGCTCTGCACTTTTCTTCAAACTTGTAATTCTTGATCTCCTGAAAGAACTATGTTTAAAAAAAAATATTACTAGAAAAACTTCAAAATCCTGACAAGCATATACACAGGCATGTGTCCAAATCTAAATAACAACGCCATGAGCAGGATGAGACAACAAGATACGCTTGTCAAATATACTTTTATCCATTCTCATCTAGAGTAACATAGTGCGATATATTCCGTTATACTTATATTGACAGGCTACACCTCTAATCTAATATAAATATTCTGTTGCTTAATGCAAGACCCACTAGTATATAAATTTTAAATAAGTTTCTAATAAAACACTTTTACTTTAATTTTTCATGACACAACAATCATTCATAACAATAAACATGAGAGACAAGCATAACCGCAGCTTGACCAAACTAAGCTGAAATAAGTATCATGAATTTACTGCTATTTAGGATGAAAGAAAGCATAAATATTTCAAGAACTCACAACTCGTAGCCAATGTTCCTGTGTTCCTTAGCTGTTCTTGGACTTCTGCTCTTTTACATAGGTAACCTGGTGACGTACTCCTCCTTTGTATAGGTACGTTTGTAACTTCTACTATTTCTGAAAGCCGAGATGCAAGTTCACTGTGCAACTAACACCAGTTATCTAAATCCTTAAAATCTAAAGCAAGGTTCGAAAACAATCGTCAATGATGTATCTCAATCATAGTTAACAAGAGTTATCTTTTCTACTAATGAGCACCAAATTGATTTCAAAAAATAACATACATATATATTCAATCACATAAACAAATTTAAAGGCAAAGAGAATCACAAAATACCAGTTATCCTCTACCAAGAAGTGATTTATTAATCATAGAATATCGTACAAATAAATTGCTAACTCATAACTTGCTTAGAATTTACTCGCACAAAAGTTCTCAAAAATAAACAAATAAACAAATAAGCTAATAAAAAAAATAGATCCATCTGCAAACTGTAAAAAAGAACATTACAAAAGAGTGCTCTTCATATTCTTATCCTTTTTTTTCCTTTAAAATTATAGCATTTAATCATAAGGCTCTGAATAATTGAAGATAATTGTGAATTTTAAAAGGGTACCCGATGTTGAAATGAAGTTTCCATCCCCTGATTTGATATTACTAATACAATTCACGGGTTAGATAAGATAATGTGAGAATACTTTGAACTATATATATCAGGAACCCAATCACTAATTTTTTAAAGATATACATACACATGCAAAGGTTACCGCAATTTTTTTTATTGGTGTAATCGATAAGCCCCCAAAATCCATAAATCGAAATCGAAAAAATCGAAACCTTATTGAAACGATAACGATAAGCATATGTACAAATCGATAATCGATAAGTAATTATCGATAAGGGTCAAAATCGAAACGATAAATCGAATGGACACCCCTAGATGCTATGGAACTTCTCCTAGTTAATTTAGCTATTGCTCATTGTAGAAAAAATAAAACTCTACTCCAATTCAAAATCAAGTTGGAATTTCAAGTACTCTACAGGAAAAAATTTGATAGAAATGCAAGCTGATGGCAAACAACCAAAAAACCAAAAAGCAAATATTTATTTAACAAACTAACAAAGAAAGACGACTTAAATCCAACTGGCATTTTTGTATCAGGTGGTCATGGTGGACAACAATCTAAAGGTAGAGAATGGTCAGTGGTAAATCGTTCACCTAGCAAAAGGAATTCACCAGGTATCACAAATCAGTTTTTAGCAGCAAATAATGTAGATGTTTTGAACTATTTTGATGTTCTTGTAATGAGCATGAATCATGCTATGAAGGAGGTTCATGATCATGATGTGAAAGAGGCTCGGAAGAATACACAACAGGTGGTTGATGAGGCAAGGTATTTAACTGGAAAAACCAGCTCCCCAGGCAGCAGCAAAAGGTGCAGAAAACAGGTGCTCGGTTACAAGGCTTAGCTTGGCAGTAGGTGTACAAGTTTTTGATTGAGTTGATACTAGGGTTGAGGATGCAATGGCTACACATGACATACAAGCATCTCATGAAGCTCATGAAAATGCTGAAATTTCAGCTAGGCAACTATGTACTGCAGCTATTCCTTCTCGTGAGACTACTCCAGCTGAAGTTGTATTAGATGGGGTTAATCGACCTGTGTACGTCTAAGCGTGCCAAAGCTACTGATGCCGGACTAATTAGTATGGAAGCTGGGTAGCACATCAACAAGGATGACTGGAAAATGGTGTCCAGTAAAAAAAGCACCCGAAACAATGGCAAAGTGCAGCAAGTTGAAAAAAGTTCCGGACAAGACAGGTGCACGAAATAGCTCAAACTATTTTGCTGCTCTTGTTAATGTAAATGAGGAAGATGTGAAGGCTACTGGGGATAATTTACAGATGTTGGATCTTGATCAAAACAGCTTCTCAAGTCCAGCAGGTTTGAATCTAACCTCTCTGGGGGCACAAATATTGAAGAACATGTATCCAATGCATGCATGCACAGCAAATCTGGTTTAAAATCCTATAGCACAACATTACAAAGGTATTATTGATAATTCTCATGTATATAAGGTTCGACTGAACACCTCTAATCACGATATTCCATCCAATGATGTTGTTAGCTTTTCAGAAGAGTCAGTGCACCCAACACATAATCGTGAGGCCCTATCCAGGATGTCTTCTGATGCTAAAAAACTAACTAGAAAGGAGGAAAGCAAGGAGGCAAATCTCTAGAAGCCACATTAGATAGAGGAGGAAGCTAGGTATAAGACATGGGCTGACCAAGTAGAAGAGGATGAAGATGATTTTGTTGATTGTTTGCACGACAATAACAAGGAGGAGACATACCATGTTTCAAATAGCTACACATCAAATGATGAGGCAGTTAAGGTGCAAGATGAGCAGGCTACTATTTTCTCAAGCAAGAGAGGCTTAAGCCCAAATGCTCCAGCATTTGTACCTACTGGGCAGAAGCAAAACACAGCAGCGGTGTTGAAGGATATGTCTAATGATAAGGATCAACGCAAGGCGGTAATTCTAGGTATATCAACAAGTATAAGTGCATTTTTGGCAAAATATAATATGACTCCTACAAATATACTTCAAGCTATTGTGTCTCGTGACATGGATACTTTGAAAACTCTTGACAATCCAAAAATAAGCAAGGAGCTCTAGTTCCCGGATACAGTCCTATTGAAGCATTTGGTGTGGATATGGGTCAAGGTTTATATGAAAAGGGGAAGAGAAGGAACTACTAAATGCCTCCTTTGAAAATGTAGCAAGGGATGGAGATCTCTCACCTAGACACTTGAGAAGTGGATCCAACAAAAACAAGAAGAAGGCACATGAGAGGAAACAAAGTTGGGATGGCAAGGTAGCACAAGAGGTTGTCGTTAGGAAGTCTCCAATGAGAATTGCAAAACAAAAGGCTTATCTCTACTACCTCCACAAGGTGAAATAGATCAAATAAAAAATGATGAAATTTGAAGAATTGTTGAAGATAGTTGAAGAAGAAGTCAAGGAGCTATAATTTGAAGAGTTCACAATATTGAAAAAAGGAGGGGCAAGACTGTAATTTTACCTTGTTTTATTCTATCATTTCGTAAATTTTACCATATGTAATATCATCACAGATTTTAACATACTCTGTGATGATCGTAGAATACTTAGTCCTCTCTAGTTCTTATTGATGAGGTTGTTCATGCCTCAATAGGAATTGTACGGTAAGGTATAGCTCAGTAAGTATTTGCTATTTGTCCTATGCCTTTGTGAATAATCCAAACGGCTATGAGATCATTTGCCCTCGTGAGACTTTGCCGGCAGCCATACCATGAGCCATATCACGAGGCTGCCATTATAAGGCAATGGAGGCGCACATGGATGGTTATATAGCCAAGGCATAGAACCAGGTGAACCATGTACGGACCTTGCCAGTTGGGAGAGAATTTTCCCTTAGCTTCATCTTGATGTGAGAATATTTTCTTTAACACCAACTGCCCCGGTGTAAACTTCCTTGGCTTAACTCTTTTGTTGAAGGCTCTGGACATCATGTTCTGGTACAACTGACCGTGGCAAACTGCATTCATCCTTTTCCCATCTATAAGAGCTAACTGCTCGTAGCGACTCTTTACCCACTCTGTGTCGTCCAACTCTGCTTCTTGTATGATCCTAAAGGAAGGAATTTCTACCTCGGCGGGGATGACCGCTTCTGTACCATAAACCAGCATGTAGGGAGTTGCTCCGGTCGATGTGCGAACTGTGGTGCGGTATCCCAACAAGGTGAATGATAACTTTTCATGCCATTGTTTGTGACTTTCAACCATTTTCCTTAGTATCTTCTTGATATTCTTGTTGGTTGCCTCTACAACTCCATTCATATGAGGCCTGTAGGCTGTAGAGTTCTTGTGTTTGATCTTGAATGCCTCACACATAGCTTTCATCAAGTCGTTGTTGCGATTGGAACCATTATCGATAATGATTGATTTTGAAATTTCGAATCGGCAAAACAATATGGTCACGGACGAAATCTGTCATAACTTTCTTAGTCACTGCTTTGTATGATGCTGCTTCAACCCATTTGGTAAAATAATTAATTGCCACCAGGATAAACCTGTGCCCGTTTGATGCGGTAGGCTCGATAGGTCCAATGACGTCCATCCCCTAGGTGGCGAATGGACACGGTGAACTTGTTGCAGTAAGCTCGTTTGGAGGTACCTTTATCATATCTGCATGTATCTGACAGCGATGGCACTTGCGAACATACTGGATACAGTCTGTTTCCATAGTCATCCAAAAATAACCTGCTCGGAGTATCTATTTTGCTAAAACAAAACCATTCATGTGCGGCCCACAAGTTCCTGCATGCACTTCGTCCAATAGTCTGGATGCTTCTTTTGCTTTGACTCGCCTCAATAAACCCAAATCGGGCGTCCTCCTATACAGGATTCCCCCACTGTGAAAGAAATTGTTGGATAATCTTCGAAGTGTGCACTTCTGAGTGGCGTTATCAAGCTCTGGATATTCTCATGTTGTCAAGTACCTTTTGATGTCGTGGAACCATGGTTTTCCATCTACTTCTTCCTCAACGTGGGCACAATAAGCTGGCTGATCATAAATCCTTACTGGGATGGGATCAATGAAACTCGTATCTGGATGCTGGATCATGGATGATAAAGTAGCTAATACGTCAGTGAACTCGTTCTAGACCTTGGGGACATGCCAAAATTCTGTCTTTGTGAATCTCTTCCTTAACTCCTGTATGTGATGCAAGTAGGGAAGTATCTTAAAGTTTTTAGTTGCCCACTCTTCTCGAACTTGATGTATGATCAGGTCTAAGTCCCCAATCACTAGAAACTCTTGAATGTTCATGTTGATGGCCATCTTGAGCCCCAGGATGCAAGCTTCATATTCAGCCATATTATTTGTGCAAGGGAACCTGAGCTTGGCGGATACCGGGTAATGCTTGCCGATTTCTAATACTAGGACTGCTCCTATGCCAACTCCTTTGAAATTTGTGGCTCCGTCGAAAAACAACCTCCAACCATCGTAGGATTCTGCAATATCTTCTCCTACAAAGGACACTTCTTCATCAGGAATATACGTTTTCAGGGGTTCGTACTCTTCGCCAACAGGATTCTCGGCAAGGTGATCTGCTATGGCTTGACCCTTGATTGCTTTCTGAGTCACGTAAACAATATCGAATTCACTCAGTAGGATTTGCCACTTGGCGAGCTTGCCGGTGGGCATGGGCTTCTGGAAGATATACTTTAATGGGTCCGTCCTGGATATGAGATAAGTGGTGTAGGCACATAAATAATGCCTCAATTTCTGAGCTACCCAAGTCAGAGCACAACAGGTGCGCTCTAATAAGGAATACCGGGCCTCGTACAGGGTAAACTTCTTACTTAGATAGTAGATTGCTTGCTCCTTCCTCCCCGTTTCATCATGCTGTCCCAGAACACAACCGAATGCTCGATCCAAAATTGCGAGATAAAGTAATAGGGGCCTTCCTGGCTCGGGCGGAACCAGTACTGGTGGCATTGACAGGTATTCCTTGATTCTGCCAAAGGCTTTGTGACAATCGTCAGTCCATTTAGTAGCAGCGTCTTTCTTTAGCATTTTAAAGATGGGTTCACAAATGAACGTGGACTGAGCTATGAACCGGCTGATATAGTTGAGCCTTCCCAAGAAACTCATTACGTCCTTCTTGTTCTTTGGCTGTGGCAATTCTTGAATGGCTTTGACTTTTGATGGGTCCAATTCTATTCCTCGATGACTCACGATGAAACCCAATAGCTTTCCAGCATGAACCCCGAATGCACACTTGGCGGGATTCAGTTTCAGATTGTACCTTCTTAGTCTGTTGAAGAACTTTCTCAAGTCTCCCATATGATCAGTGGCTTTCTTGGATTTGACGATGACGTCGTCCACATATACCTCGATCTCCTTGCGTATCATGTCGTGGAAGATAGTAGCCATGGCTCTCATATAGGTGGCGCCAACATTCTTTAACCCGAACGACATCATTTTGTAACAATACATTCCCCATGGTGTGATGAAAGCCGTTTTCTCTGCATCTTCCTCATCCATCCATATCTGATGATACCCGGCGAAACAATCAATGAAAGACTGCAACTCATGCTTGGCGCAGTTGTCGATAAGAATGTGTATATTTGGCAATGGGAAGTCATCTTTGGGACTGGCCCGGTTAAGATCCCGGTAGTCGACACAGATTCTAACCTTCCCATCCTTCTTTGGTACTGGCACGATGTTGGCTAGCCATGTTGGATATTCCACCACCTTGAGAACCTTAGCTTTGACTTGCTTAGTAACCTCCTATTTGATTTTCAAACTCATGTCGGGCTTGAATTTCCTGAGTTTTTGCTTTACCGGTGGGCAGGCTGGATCTGTTGGCAGTTTGTGGGCTACAATGGATGTACTGACACCAATCATATGATCATACGAACAGGTGAATATGTCTTCATATTCCTTTAAAAGTTCCGTATATTCTTCCTTTTCCGATGGAGAAAAGTGGACACTGATGCGAGTTTCTTTGACATTGTCTGTATCTCCCAAATTAATGACCTCAATTTCTTCCAGGTTGGACTTAGGTCTATTCTCAAAATTCTCAACTTCTCTAATGACCTCTTTGGGTATCTCATCTTCTTCTGAGTCTATGTCTTTTTGTTGCATTGTTTCATTGCAAATCACAATCGTTGGTTCATCATCAAGATAAGTAATAGTAATGCTGTATAAAATAGAGTAAATGATAGAGAAAATAGTAAGAGCGATATATATATGATAAACTGAAATGCTTTGATTAAATTCATAATTGTTTGAAACATAGGAGCTCTTTTTTGAAATTAAAAACAATGCGGGAAGGAAACCAACTAGTAAAGTAAGCTAAAAATGAGATGCATGGTGCTTTTGTTTAGCCTTGCTACCCCGAAGCCTTCAGGGCCCTGACGGTCCTAATTGACCAATTGCTGAGGCGATCTCCTCTGTTCACAGCCTGTATGGAAGGGCCTTCCTCCCCTTCCTCCCCGAAAATAACACAGCAGTCCATATCATTATCCTCTAGGAACAAATTCTTCACGGCTGCCAACGCTTCATCTTCTTCTGACCCATATATAGTATCTGCCGGTTGGAAGGTCTGTTCCAGGCTAGGTATCGGAAACCCAAATGGATAGTAGGGGCCGCACCATGGTGGCGACCAATTCTGGAATTCCTCCCAGGTATAACCGTACCCTACGCCAAATATAGTACCATGCTTCTTTAGTTTGATGGGCTTAGTGATCCCCTGAAGATTTTTACCAAGTCCCTTTCCAGGCTCGTACCCACACCAATTCAGGATACTTTCGATCTTGTTGTCCCACCATTTATCCTTATCTACAGCGTTGACTCTTTCGATATGGTGGTATGTTTTTCCGCCTATTCTCCTTCTGCCTCCAATCAGTGGGATGGTCTGGCGACTATATATGGGGTTACTACTATCGCCACGATTGATCACCACTTGGTGATTCCATTCAAACTTCACTGCCTGATGCAGGGTCAATGCTACGGTCCTGCATCGTGGATCCAGGGCTGTCCTAACAGCAAGTTGTAGGATGCCGGGACGTCTATCACTTGGAAGTCGACGTGGAACTATGTTGGCCCCATTTGCAAGCACAGGTTAATTTCTCCGATGGTGGATCTTTGGGACCCATCGAAGGCCTTGACATTGATAACCCCATCTTTGATCTCGTGCAGGCTTTTTCCCAAAGTTCTGAGAGTTATCAGCGGACAGATGTTGAGGCTCGATCCTCCTTCGATCACGACTCTAGTGATGAAATAATCTTTGCATTGCACGGTGATGTGCAATGCCTTGTTGTGGCTCAATCCTTCTGGCGGTAACTCATCTTCGTGGAAGGTTATTTTATGGCTCTCCAGCACTTGCCCCACCATATTCGTCATTTCACCCCCGGTTATATTGCTGGGCACATAAGCTTCGCTCAGTATCTTCAGTAGGGCATTCTTGTGAGCGTCTGAACTCTGCAGAAGAGCCAGGATAGATATCTATGCTGGTGTTTTGTTCAACTGTTTAGCGACCGGGTACTTCTTAGCCTGTATTTTCCTCCAAAAATCGTCGGGTCCTGTTTCAATAGGCCGTCGTGGGGCTTGCTTACTGGACTCGGCTAAGTGCTCTAAGGTGTAAACCCTCCCTGTTCTGGTCATTCCTTGCACGACAATCGTTTCTCCTGCCTTGGTCTTTCCTTTCCTTTTCGCTTCAGCAGTGTAATCCCATGGTATGGCACTTGAGTGGAATGGTGTTATGTCTGACATTGCCACCGGAATAGGAACCCTTGGTGGTAACACAACAACCAACGCTTCTCCCCTCCTTTCACTACTGTGCTCCAAGTCATCGCATCTGCGCAACCACAGATGTGCTCAAAATCTTGCTTTTGCGCAAACTCCTAGCCAAGCTGCCAACTGCTTCTGCGAATAGAATCCTGCTCCTGTGGATGCGTACATGCACCCAACACTTCAGTTCTGCGGTCTTCCCTCATCTAGCCTTGCTTCGCTTCTGCGCCCACCTGACCGCATTTGCGGCCACTGCACCTGCGCCCATAACTCCGCAAGTGTGACCACACCAGATCCACCAAAGACGAGCCATCACACATGAATAAAAGATGATCTGAAACACGTTCGCATATCTCCAAGCCCCTCGAGACCCCGTCCAAATATACTAACAGGTATCAAAACATAACATGGAGCTACTCGAGGCCTCAAATTACACATAGTAACATCAAATCCACAAATCGTACCTCAAATCAAACTTGATGAACTTTTAAACTTTCAACTTCTTAAACTCGTGCTGAATAATATTAAATCAACTCGGAATTACCTCAAATTTTGCACACAAGTTTCAAATGACATAACAAACCTATTCCAAATACTGGAACAACAATTTGAACCTGATATCATCAAAGTCAACTCTCGATCAAACTTATGAACATTCCAAACCTTCAAATGTCCAACTTTTATAGTGCCAAAACCTTCTAGAAACATCCAAATGCAATTCCGGGCATATGCTCAAGTCCATAAATACTATTGGACCTAACATAACCATCAAAACTCTAATCCAAAGCCAAATACACCAAAGTCAAACTTGGTTAACTCTTCCAACTTAAAGCTTCCTAGTTGAGAATTATTTTTCCAAGTGAATCCCGAATAACCTGAAAACCAAAACAAATAAGTCATAATACATCATATGAAGCTACTCAAGATATCAAACAACTGAACATAATGCAAATGCTCAAAACAACCAGTTGGGTCGTTACACTTTCCCTCAAATGTAATAGAATAGGTCTTAAAATAAAATAAACTAAGTAGAAAAAGTTGTAGCACCTGATCTATATTTACCGAACAAAATCAGCTAGTGCAGCAATCAGGCCTTTCAAAATCTCACCCTTGAACTGGACTCAATGCTTCTTGTCAAACATGATTCAGGGCAAAAGCATAGCGTCATGGACACTCCATAATGATATAGCTAGCTTTGATACAAAGAAAAGTTCACATGAGAGACATCAAGATCACCCACTGCTATCTAGAGAAGGAAATTAGCTAAACATGCAACCTCTCTCTTTTCTGCTAAAATATAACTCAATGAAGCTGAACATTCCATACAGACTAAAGGAGTCATCAGAATGGATAGGATGCAAATTCCATCATTTAGAATAGGAGTGACAAAAGGACGGGTCGGGTCGGATATAGTTCGTATCGAAAACGGGAACGAAAAAATGGATAAATTATCCGACCCAACCCATATTTAATACGGTTAAAAAACGGGTTAACCAGCGGATAATATGGGTAACCACATTATCTATGACTTCTTGAATATGATCACTTTTGAGAGAATTTGTAGTGTCCCAAACTTGAGGAACCCCCAATTTGAGGCTTTACACATGTAAAAATTAAACTCATTGGTTATCCATGGGTTAACCATTTTCTAAATGAATAATATGGTTTTTATCTATATTTGACCCGCTTTTAAAAAGGTTCATTATCCAACCCATTTTTTAGTGGATAATATGGGTGGGTAACTGTTTTCTTTTAACCATTTTGCCACCACTAATTTAGAATAAGGACAACAAAATTCCCAAGTTGGTTCTTTGAATCACCATAGTGTTGGGCTAAAATAATCCAAAAATATTATTAACATGGTGTAATATTATCTGTTTTGTACCAATCTTGCACGATTTTTCCCAAAAATCCTCATACCATTAATGGTATCCAAACTCCTGCATCTGCGATAACTGTATCTTTGTAGCATTGTAACATTATGGTATTAGGCCAATATAATTAGTTGAATCAACTTGGTTTAGATCCTTTGTACTACTAATTTTTCGATAATTAATATACAAGGTATAGGGGTTAGTGTCAAATTAACTCCACACCATCACAAGTGGTTAAAGTGTGACCAGTGGATGACATTTTTTTTATAAAAAAAAAATGCTACAACATTGATATACTTGTTCTTATTTTTTGGAACATTTGTGTTAATAGAATTAGCCTCCAGGCACTTTGCTGTCACCACTCAAAACTTAGCCTGTCGTGATGGTGCCTAACATAGTACTAGGCAAACCGACATTTCAAAATAACTCCAGCACTTTTAAATGAAAAATGGGCTAAACAGATTAAATAATTTAAGCTCTCTTAAACTGGATAGAAAATCAAAACTCAATACAGAAGTCCCCAAAATCAGGGTGTCACTGAGTGCATGATCGTCTATACAACACAAGTCTGAAAATGTTGTCTATGAGAAGCTGAAACTAAATACATAAAGCAGAAAGATAGGGAAGGAGAGTCAAGGTCTGCGAACGCCGGGCAGCTACCTTGAGATCTCTGAATATCAAGTTGCTCCGATAATCAACACCCACTGTATCCGGAAACACCTTGATTTGCACACGAAGTGCAGGGTGTAGCATGAGTACAACCAACTTAGTAAGTAACAGGACTATCTATTGGACTGAAAGTAGTAATGAGCTTCACATATACGATTCAATTACAAAAAATGCAATATAGGAAAATAGGCATGCTTTCAAGTTTGGCAGTTAAAGCCAAAACAGTTAATTCATGTCAAGTTCAATTGAAACATGATATAGTATCTCTCAGAAATTACATGATAGCGACATATATAGGTTAAAGTACTATAGTAATGAACTCAAGTGCATATTCTCATAGTAACAGTCACTCAGTCCTCCCATCACTCCAACCTCACAGTTACTCATTCCTCACAAACTCTCAATTCTCCCAGTTCGACACTCACACTCAGTAGGTACATGCGTTCACTGGGGGTATATTGACTTCAGAGGGCTCATTCAGCCTAAGCGCTATAATTAGCCAATCCTGGCATTAATCAATAAAATATGCTGCGGCGCGTAGCCCGATCCCATTATTATCCTCACAATCGGGCACTCAGCCCCACTCAGTCATAAATCTCTCCCATCTCTCGGGATCTCAATAATCATGATAATCAACCCAAACAGCAATGATACAATGTATCCGTAAAGAACAATAGAGACTGAGATATAATATCCAAGAAAACTGTGACTGAGAGCAAAACAACAATTTACCAGATAATTCAACATGTAACACGACCTCTGTGGGTCCATAAAGTACCAACACATACCCTAAATATGATTTCTAAGATGATTTGCAGTTCAATTTCAATAACACTTGGAGAATATACAAATAACAACAGATTATTCAACTATACAGTTCCATGGAATTGGCCAAGACACAGTTCCTACGGAGCACACACACACGCCCGTCACCTAGCATGTGCGTCACCTCAACACCAACAACATAACACGTAATACGAGGTTTTAAACCCTCAAAACCAAATTTAAAACTGTTACTTACCTCAAAACGTGCAAATCCTTACTCCAACACGCCCTTGCCTCACGAATCGGCCTCCAAATGCCTTGAATCTAGCCACAAATAGTTCGATACAATCAACACGAGCTAAAGGAATCGATTATAAGAAAATACTAAGTTATTTACCAAAAGTCAAAAAGTAGACTCAAAATCCGGCCTCGGGGCCCACATTTTGAAATCCGATAAAAGTCATAAAATCTAAAAGCACATTCAACCACGAGTCCAACATACCAAATTTATCCAAATCCGACACCAAATCGCCACTTAAATCCCCAAATTAACTCTCCAAATCCCTAGCTCAACCTCCCAAATTCCACCTTCAAAACACACAAACTAGGTTGGAAATTCAATGGAAAAACAAGATTATTGAATAAAAAGGAGCACAAGTTACTCATCTCAAGAAACCACTCAAAATTCCTCTCAAAAATCGCCTTAGACCGGGTTTGCAAAGTCCATAATGAGAGAAATCATGAAACCCTCGAATTTAACATTTTGCCCAGAGCTTTCGTACCTGTAGAATCGCTTTTGCGAAAGAATATCCACTTCTATAGAAACCACTTAGGTTCACAAGGTCCGCACCTCCGCTCCAGGTTCCGCACTTGCGGTGCGCTCCTGCGGCCCTCATTCCGCTTTTGCGAAGGAAGAATATGCCCATTTTCTCTGCATCTGTGAAGAATTGCTCGCACCTGTTGGCTCGCAGATGCAGATTACCCCTCACACCTGCATCCTACCTCAGCCCAGCTCCGCACATGCGACATCACACCTGCGGCCAAGACCTTCATAGGTGCGATCATACTAGAAGGCTCCTAGTTCAACAATGCACTAAGTCTCATTTTCGATCTGTTAACCATCCGAAATCAACCCGTGGCCCCAGGAATATACCAACGAGTTCTAAAATACAATTAAAATTTAGTCGAGCCTTCAAATCACATCAAAAACATGAATCGCACTCCAATGCAAGCCAAATGAAAACTAAGGAAATTCCGACCTTTATAAACGATGCCGAAACCTATCAAAATCACGCTCAATTGACCTCAAATTTTAAACACAAGTCACAAATGACACCACGAACCTACTCCAACTCCCAAAACCCCAATCCGAGCCCGACATTCACAAAGTACACTTTTGGTCAAACTTTTAAATTTGGAACTTCCGCCACTTCAAGCCTAATTCAACTATGGACCTTCAAATCACAATCCAGATACACTCCTAAGTCCAAAATCATCCAACGGAACCATCAAAACTCTATTCTGGAGTCGTTTACACACAAGTTAACATACGGTCAACCATCTCAACTTAAGCTTTCAACCTTGAGACTAAGTGTCTCAGTTCATTCTGAAACCTCTCGGACCCAAACTAACTACCCCCGGCAAGTCACATAATAACTATAAAGTATAAAATGAGTAGTAAATGGGGGGAACGGGGCTACAACTTTTAAAACAACTGGTCGGGTTGTTACATTTACCTAGGCATATTCGTTTTAATAAAAGCTATTATAGCATGGTAGCTGCTAAATTTTATCAGGTCGTTACAATAATGCAATTACCTAATAAGTGGCATGATTATCTAAATATCTAATACATTGTCAATGCATTAAACATATACACTTTTGAAAACTTTATTACCCTCCCTACTCAAGTTTTACTATAATTATATTTTATATACCCAATTACCTTTTATGTACTTTTTAAGGGAATTAATGATAATAATTAGTTTCCTAAAATAACTCTACCATATCTTCCACTCCCCCCACATTTCTCTCTCCACATCCCACCCCTCCCCCATGTATCTTGCACTCACCCACGATTCCGCCATTGACAACTATTAAAAAGCTTTAAATTTTTGAATTTGAATTTGTGTTTTCAAAAAATATTATTTGTTTGAATTGGGTGTTGTTGCAAAGAATTGAGAATTCTCTCTACATCTCTCTTTATATCTCAATCCCTAATTTTAGTAATGTAAAACAAAGAAAAAGAGAGCATCAATTCCACCATTGGCAGCCATTAAAAAGCTTTGAAACTTTTAATTTTGGGTTTTCAAAAACTATTATTGCTTGAATTGGGTGTTGTTGCACAGAATTGAGAACATGGTTGGAGTTTATATCTCAATTTTGAGGGTGTTTTGGTGAAGATTAGACTTGAATTTGGCTGAATTTCAGATTGAAACTCGAAGAAGAAGAAGAAGAAGAAGAAAAAGAACACATGATATACATTATATTTATGAAATTGTAGTAAAATTGTAAAAAAACTGTACTATGCTGTTTATATA
>MU715938.1:95610-109032 GCA_026770625.1 Nicotiana glauca | reverse complement strand
GCATTTGCGGACGGTCGTTCGCATTTGCGAAGACTGGGCTCCTAGGCAGGCATCGCATTTGTGATAAATTTCTTCGCATTTGCGAAGATTGCTGCCTAGGTGAAAGATCGCATTTGCGATGAGTAGCTCGCAATTGTGAGTTCGCATTTGCGAATGCTGGCTTTGCAAATGCGAAGCCTGCAGAACTAAAAGATACCAGATTTTTCAAAAATGAGAAAAGCAATCTGATGCCTGACCAAAACTCACCCGAGCCCTCGGGGCTCAAAACCAAATATACACATGACCTCACAAACATCCTACGGACTTACTCATGCGATCAAATCGCCAAAATAACATCATATACGTGGAATCAAACCCCAAAATCATCATTTTTCATTATAACTTCATAAACTTCAAACTATAGATATTTAGGTCTGAAACACGTCAAATGACGGCCGATTTTGACCAAGCTTTACAAAAAGCGCTTAACACATATTTAAGACTTGTATCGGGCGTTGGAACCAAAATACGAGCCCGATACCACAGTCTTTTAATCAATTTTCATTTTCTTTTTCCTTAATAATTTCAGAAAAATAAGTTCACAGAANGAGTTCATATCTGTGATTTGTTTTGAAATCGGACCTCAAATTGAGGTCCAAATCCCCAATTTTAAGAAAACCTAGGTTCTACTCAAAATCCCCATTTTCACCCATGAAAGACCTTGATTTTAAGATGAAAACATGATAAATTATGTTAAAGATTGAAGAAATTAAGTGAAAATTAACTTACAATTGAATTGGGAAGGAAGAGTTCTTGAAAACTCACCAATGGGTGTTTGGGTTTGAGAAATATGAAAAGTGAGGCTTAAAATCGTCTAAGTATGAAAATTGCAGGTTGCATATGTGGGATATGCAAACTGGGGTTCGCAATTGCGAACCCCGACCAAATATGGGAATTCCGAAGTCGAATTCACATTTGTGAACTCTGAAGGATACTGGAAAGTTCGCATTTGCGAAAAATAGGTCGCATTTGCGAAGGCTCACTATCGCATTTGCGGACGGTCGTTCGCATTTGCGAAGACTGGGCTCCTAGGCAGGCATCGCATTTGTGATAAATTTCTTCGCATTTGCGAAGATTGCTGCCTAGGTGAAAGATCGCATTTGCGATGAGTAGCTCGCAATTGTGAGTTCGCATTTGCGAATGCTGGCTTTGCAAATGCGAAGCCTGCAGAACTAAAAGATACCAGATTTTTCAAAAATGAGAAAAGCAATCTGATGCCTGACCAAAACTCACCCGAGCCCTCGGGGCTCAAAACCAAATATACACATGACCTCACAAACATCCTACGGACTTACTCATGCGATCAAATCGCCAAAATAACATCATATACGTGGAATCAAACCCCAAAATCATCATTTTTCATTATAACTTCATAAACTTCAAACTATAGATATTTAGGTCTGAAACACGTCAAATGACGGCCGATTTTGACCAAGCTTTACAAAAAGCGCTTAACACATATTTAAGACTTGTATCGGGCGTTGGAACCAAAATACGAGCCCGATACCACAGTCTTTTAATCAATTTTCATTTTCTTTTTCCTTAATAATTTCAGAAAAATAAGTTCACAGAAAAATTCTTTTGTCGGGCTCTAGACCTCGAAATTCGACTCCGGGCACATGCCCGAGTCCCATATTTTTCTACGGACTTTCCAGGACCGTCCAATCTCGGGTCTGGGTCCGTTTACCCAAAATATTGACCAAAGTCAATTTTAATCATATTAATATCAAAATTCATCATTTTCCACACAGAATTCATATTTAAGCCTTCCAGCTATACGTCCAACCTGTGCACGCAAGTCGAGGCTAGTAAAAATGAGGTTTTTAAGGCCTCGGAAGTACAGAATTAATGAGGAAATAGGTGATGACCCTTTGGGTCGTCACACTTATAATACACAAAGGATGCAGCAGAGTTATGGATAGATTTGGAGGATCGCTATGACCAAACCAATGGAACCAAGATATATCAAATTCAGAAGGAAATTAACGATTTATCACAAGGAGTACTCGATGTTACAGGTTACTACACAAAAATGAAAAGGTTATGGGAAGAATTGAACAATCTGAGTACCAAATCTCAATGCAGCTGTAAGTGCACCTGTGGATCCTAGGAATTCATACATAAGGTCGAATAAGACAAGCGTCTGATTCAATTTCTTATGGGACTTAATAAAGTGTGTACGGTTGCGTGAGGTAGTATTATGATGATGAATCCATTGCCATCAGTGGCTCAAGCATTTTCTATGCTAATCCAAGAGGAAAAACAAATGGAAGTTAGGCCAAGCAACTCGCTTATGATGGAATCTGCATCTATGAATGTCAACTCTTCTAGGAATATCAGTCTGCCTACAATGGAGTCTACCTCTTTAAATGTCAATACATCTAGAAATGAGGGCTTCAAGATCAATTATTCAACTGGAATCACCCGAATAGCAGGTCTCGTCCGTTTTGTGATTATTGTAAATGCCCAGGGCATACCAAAGATAAGTGATTCAAGTTACATGGTTACCCCCAAAATAACACTTTTAATGCTAGATTCAATAAGGGGAAAAGAGTTTCTGCAAATGTACATGGTGCACCAGTTGATTCTATGTCAGTTAAGGATGATGGAATGAGCTCTCAAGGGTGTAATGACAACAACAACATGAACTCTCCTCTTAACCTGACCAAGGAATAGTATGGGAAGCTATTCAGTCTACTACAACATTTTCATATTGGGAATGGAGGAGAGAACACCACCAGTCTGGCTCTAACCAATGGAAATGCCAATTTTGTAGGTATCTTTGCTTGTTCTGCCTCTGTCTTGTCTATTGATTTTGGTTTGCTATCATGTAGATGTTTTACACCAAGTGCTGACCTCTGGATCTTAGATTTCGGAGCATCCAATCACATGACCTTTAATAAATCCCTACTATCTCACACCAAAACTCTTTCATATCCTTTGCTAATCACTCTACCTAATGACTATCGAGTGAAAGTGACAGAAATTGGAACTGTAACACTTTCATCTCAGATAGTATTACATAAAGTCCTTTATGTACCTTCTTTCAAGTATAATCTCATTTCTATTCATTGCCTTACTTCACAGCTTAAAAGCCTAGTTGCCTTCACTGATTCTTCATGTCTTCTGCAGGCCCCTTCAATGAAGAGGCCTCTGGAGATTGGTGAGATCAAGGATGGATTATATCTCCTTTGCTCCAGCTGTCTAAAGAACTAGCTTCAACTTCAGATTTTATCCCTTTGAATTCTTGCAATGTTTTCCCTACTTCATGTAATGTAAATAGTTTACATTCTCATGCTCACTCACCTGTAAATGTTTCACACACTCATACTCATCCATGTTCACTTTTAAATACTTCCAATTGCAATAAAACTCAATGTTCTGCTTTATAATATACTTTGCCTAGTACAAACAGTGTGGACCTTATATGGCACAACAGGTTGGGACATGTACCTTTTGTAAAAATGAGGAGTATCCCTTCAATTCCAGCCCAATTTCATTCAAAGCAACCTTTCCTTTGTTCAATTTGCCCCATGGTCAGACAATCCAAGCTACCCTTTCCTCAATAAACAAGCTCCACCAGTAATATCTTTGATCTCCTACACGTTGACCTGTGGGGACCCTATCATGAGCTTACTCATGACAATTTTAAGTACTTTATTACTTTAGTGGATGATTATAGTAGGTGTACCTGGACACACCTCTTAAGCTCCAAAAATAATGCTTTACAGATCATTAAAGCCTTTGTGTCTATGGTCAGCACCCAGTTTCAAACTAAAATCAAGTGCATTAGGTCAGACAATGGCCTAGAATTTACCAACACTGAGTCCACTCAATTCTTTCATTCTAAGGAAATCATTCATCAGAAAACATGCCCTTATACACCTCAATAAAATGGAGTGGTAGAAAGGAAACATAAATATCTCCTTGAGACTGCCAGGGCACTCTTATTTCAATCCAAATTGCCCCTCAAATATTGGGGAGGAAATGCATATTAACTGCCACCTACCTTATTAACAGACCACCTACCAGCCATCTTAAAAACAAAACTCCTTTTGAATACCTATACAGAAAAGTACCCAATTATTCCCATCTTAGAAGTTTTGGCTGTTTATGCTTTCCTACCGCTCCTAAGCCTCACAGAACAAAATTTGAACCCCATATTTTTGTAGGTTACCCCTATGACACAAAAGGGTACAAAGTCCTTAGTCTTGTTACCAAGAAAATATCTATTTCCAGAGATGTGGTGTTTCATGAGAATGTATTTCCCTTTACCCTTCTATCTGATTCTATACCTTCTCCTTCTGTTTTTCAACTTGTCCCTCCTATTGATGATCTGCCTCCTCCTCCTACCAATTTTGATAAATCTGCCACCCTTTCTCCTTCTTCCAATCTACCATCCTCATCTGATTCTTCTTTACGTTCTTCCTCTCCTCTTCCTTCCATTTCTCCTCCTATAGTTACTAGAAAGTCCTCTAGACCTCACAAATTACCTGTTCACTTAGAGGACTATGTGTGCTCTCTATAAGCACGTGATTTTTGCCCTATATGAGAAATACTCCCAAAAATTCAAGATTAAATAGTTTTGTATTGTTCACAATTTTATGGATTTTTGTGTTATTTTTCTTTTATTGTTTGTACTTGTATGTGCGTGTTTATCTTGTTTTAATTAATTAAAAATACACAAAAATTATGTTGCATGCACATTTAGGATTTAATTGTGCAGTTAGGAATTAACTGAACCATGTTTTATTTTTTAAAAGAAAGAAAATCACAAAAATATATATTTGTTGTATTTTTGTCATTTAATGTACAAATGTGTGTTTTAGTTTTAATTAATGTTTAACCTTGTGTGTTAATTATTATTAAGGATTAATTAATATCTTTTTAAGTTAATTTTGATTTTTGCAATTTAATATAGGAATTTTGGTATTTAGGAATTAAAAAAAAGAGAATGAAAGAAAAAAGATAGAACAATGGAATGTGAACAAAATCAGACCTGGGCCATCATTTTTGGACGCCAAAGTCAGACCCAAACGATCAAATGACCCAACCCAATTGCCTGATCTCTCAAACTAACCAAACGACGTCGTTTCAGCATCTTAAATCTAGGTCATTGATCTTACACATCCAACGGTCAAGAGTATACCCCATAACCCGATCCACTTTACCCGGGTCAACCCAGTCCCCCAACTTAAATCAAACGCTTCCGTTTCACTTAAATGAAATGATCCAGGCCGTTGATCATGATTGATCCAACGGCCAAGATCAAACGCCCCCTTCCCTTATATATTCTTAATCCTTCACCCACCCCCTAATCCAAACACCCCCCACCTGTTCATCATCTCTCTCAAAGACCCAATGCCTCATTCACCAAACCCTAGCTGCCATGGCACTCCTCTGCCTAAAACCCGGTGGCAACAACGCTGTCGGTCACCAGATTAACACCCCTAGACCACCTGACCACCCTCAATCCAAATCCGGTAATCGTTCAACTCGAATCTTCCTCGAACTTCTCGAATCTTCAATCAAAGATTCGAGCCAAACCTGGATACACCCCAATCCACTTCAAATTCATACCACAACACCCCCTGACCTCCCTCATACCCTAAATGCCTTTGGTTCCGTTCGAATCCGGCTAGAAACACTCGAACCCCGAATTGAACCTCAAGAAACCTAAAGAAACCCAAACCTGGAATCTGTTCAAATTAATGAGGTTTTGGGTGTTCAATGGACCTTAGTCGAAGTGTTCTCAGTTGAGAAAACACGATTAAGGTCCGTTCGACCTCAAAAAATCCAAGTCCGAGTTGGTCCCAAGGTCGTCTGTTTCTGATTTTTGTCACTGAGTTATTTTTCCCTTTCCTTTGTTCTATTTTTGTGTTTATACCTGTTTAAGTGTTTAGTTTAGTGTTGTGGATTTTTCAATCATTTGTTCTGTCCATCTCCAACCAGATCTTTTATTTGGTCACATTTTCTCCTGTCCATTGTTAGTGTGTTTGAGCTATATAATCGATTTGAAACTTCGTCGAATAGTTAGTTTATAAGTTCTTTGTTTCGTCAATACAACTGGAATCACCTTGTTGGTCTGCTCTATTATGCTTGTTTGTTGTAAACTATTAGATGTCATAATTTGTATAGTCGATTGCATAAGTGTCGTCAATTGGTTTTTCATGCTCGAATGCTAGAATAACATGTTCATGAATTCATGCCAGTAGGTTTGTTTCTTTCTATTCTGATTGTTATGAATTGAGGACAAGCCTATTAATGGTTTGAGCTTAGAGATTAGCCTATTGATACCTACAAAACACCATCAAATACATCTCAGTACAAGCCTGTTAATTGCTTCAACCTGGTTGATATTCATGTTTTGCTCACATTAGCAAATCCCTGTTTGATCATTTGGTTTGAGTTGATCAGGATTGGTTCCCAATATGATCAACACATTCCATCTGATTGATACCAGTTTTTGCGTTGATTTGGTCTCTTACTGTGAATCACTGTATGAATTTGATACTAGGATTGGTTATAGCTGTGTAGTTATTTGGTGATTAGTAACCAGTGTTAGTTATAACTATTAGAGGTTTAAATACAGATTGTCAAGAGTCAGGGTAGGGCAGCAATTCAGGGGTTTTACGGGGTAATTTTGGGTTTTAACAGAGTTAATTAGAATTAACTTAAGAGGTCTGTCAAGTTGGTTAATAGATACCCTTATTTTAATATTAATGGGGGACATAACATAAGAGCATGGGGAGTTAATAGGAATTTTTTAATCACCCTATGACTCTTGATTGAAACGCTAGGGAACCAAGAGTGGGGAACATGAATTAAAACAAGAACAAGGCACTTAGGAGGTGGGGATTGAGAGGGTATGGGCAGTGAGGATCTGATGGTTTCAAGACAGACCTTAGAGGTCTGTTTTCGAATATAAATAGAGTCATTTTTTACTAAGAAAGGGCTGGATTTTGGAACAAAAAATTTAGAGATAGAAAGTTTAAGTTGGCTGGATTTTTTTTTCACATAAAAGTCCAGAGTTTAAGAGTGCAAAACAGGCTGGATTTTGGAACGAAAAATTCAGAGATAGAAAGTTTAATTTGGCTGGATTTTTTTTTCACATAAAAGTCTAGAGTTTAAGAGTGCAAAACAGGCTGGATTTCGGAACGAAAAATTCAGAGATAGAAAGTTTAAGTTGGGTGGATTTTTTTTCACATAAAAGTCCAGAGTTTAAGAGTGCAAAACAGGCTGGATTTTTGAGTACTAAGAATTCAGTTAGAGAGTTTAATTGGCTGGTCTTTTGAATCCCTGGAGGTTAAATACTTTGAGAGCTAAGAACAGGCTAAAAACTGGAGAGTCAGTCAGTTCTTAAGGATCAGTTTTGAGAGTGTTTAAGTTTGAAAAGAATAGAGAGAAGTACTTAGAAGTCTCACTGTGTCATTAAAACTCTTTTCCTACTTCAGTGATTTCATTTTCCTGATTCAAGTACACTAGACTGATCTTGAGTGGCTTTGAGTCCAGCTGAATTGGTTGGTTTCTGATTGAACTTTAGCTTGTTGAAAGTTTCAAGTGGTTCTGGATGTTTCTTTGAGTTCATCTGGTTTGTCTTGGTATTGCTGTGGTTCAATCTTGTGGGTTTTGTTTGGGTTTTGGTTCGTTAAATCACTCCTGGGTTGAACTTGCTGCGTTGGTTGCTGTTGTTTTGCTGTGTTACTGTTGTTATTACCTGCTGCTGATTCCTCCTTCTCCTTATATCTTCCATTATCCAGGTAAACACTCGAGTTGGTTTCAATGTAGATTTCATGCTGAAAAAAATGAAATGAAACTGGAGTTTATGATATAGCCCTGCCGCTTTTTCTGTTACGTTTGTGTGATTCTTGTGTGACCATTTGGTCGTCCAGTGTAATTAAATATGGACTATAATTAGGACTATTTGTTTAAGTGATTTGGAATGATTGAATCTATAATTTGTGATGAACTGCCTTTGGACTGTTTTGAATTGGAAACTCATAACTGAAGATAGCCCATCAATTCTGTGGCTACCGGCTTTACAATACACGCATGAAATCTCACAAAGGTTATTTAGCCGTAGCTTTCAGCCATGATGCTTATAAGATAATTACGAGTTTGTATTGATTTGGATTGTATAGACTAATCAATTCAGTTTTGAGCATCCTGTGAAGTTTGAAATAGGAATTGATGTGTTACTCGCTTCTAGTATTAGGGAATGGGAATTCGAATTTCAGGATCAATAGCATTCTTGCTAATCTAATGAATGTGTAATTAGGTTCCTTTTGTGTTGACTTTAAATTCCAATTACCTTAACTCGCTTATGATCTTTGTGCATCTCCTGAAGAAACTCACGCAGTCGAAACATGTTTAAAATAAAAGGAGTCTGGAATCGAATTGGTAATATATCTATGGCACTTTGTTGGTGGGTCTAATGGTTAAAAGTAAGACAAATGACTACTCGGGCCCGTTAGCAATTTAAAATCGAATTGGATTGAAACTTCTCTGTTCATGTATGGTTTAAGCCTCGATCCTGGGCTATTTTTATTTGGGCTCACACGAAAGCCCACATTTGTTGGAGGCCTCATAAGCAATGAGGTTGTTCCTTATTTGGGAGCCAAAGTTTGACATAATAGGTATACTGAACAATTTAATTAGGATTTCCCCTTTTTTATTAGAGACGAATAAAAATAGAAAATCATAGTCGCTTTAGGTTTGACCTTTCAATAAAGAATGAGACGAGCCTCGCCTAATAAAATACATAATTTGCGGGGCCCTCAATAGATGTTAATAACTACTTAGATTTCGGGACGGACTGTTTAGCGAATTTTGCGCCCTTCCCCAAAATAATAATGCGTTAGTCTCTTTAGGCGCGTATTAATAATTTCACTTTCTTATACTCGGGTGTACATTTATGTCACCCAAATTCAAATCTCAACGGAGTCGAAATATGTCAATAGCCACAGATATATTGATGTGACGTGGTTTGAGATGTGTTTTCACGACGTTGCAATTCTTATAAAATAATAATAATCAAAAGCGGTTAAAAGTTAAAATATGCACATAAGTTAAAGCATGTTATAAAATCAGATAATTAAGCCAAATATGACAGTTGAGCGACCGTGCTAGAACCACGGAACTCGGGAATGCCTAACACCTTCTCCCGGGTTAACAGAATTCCTTATCCGAATTTCTGGTTCACGGACTGTTAAATAGAGTCAAACCTTTCCTCGATTCGGGATTCAACCGGTGACTTGAGACACCATAAACCTCCCAAGTGGTGACTCTGAATCTCTTAATAAACGAATCCCGTTTCGATTGTCCTTTAATTGGAAAAACTTCCTTTACCACATCCTTCGCGGGGTGCGGTAGTGCCAAAAGGAGGTGAGACAGCTCTGGCGACTCTGCTGAGGATATTGCAAACCCAAAACCACTGGTTCAGAGTTTAAGAATTCGAGCTTGGAATAATTGTTGTATTTGGCTTATTTATTATATGATCTTTATTATATGTTTGTCTTAAATGTGCTAAATATTGCTTTTTACCGCTTTGATAATTTTTGAACTGTGTATATAAACTGCCTTCTTACGCACCCCTCTGAGTCTTCTTGAAATTGAAATTGGGCATTTGCTTGACATAGCCCGCTTTCTTTGAGATAGCCGAGGTGCTTGGCACCCGGTGAAGGATTTTAGTCACACATGTTTTAGGCGGGGAGCACTACCAGTTAAGCCGGAAAGCAATGCTACCGGTACACTGACCCTCCTCGGCTCGAGTTGTCCGCTCGGGTAAGCCAGGTCTAGAACAATAAACCTAGGGCTTAAACCTAGTATAACAAAGCCTCATGCCGGATCCCTAGTAGGAACGTTTGTTTGCATCATGTGCAATTGACTTAGGAGACTCAGCACAGGGGTTGGGTCTGTCTAGGACATGTATACCCGAAATGAAAAAGACCATCCTGATGCATTTTACTTGCTGCTTACGCATTTATTTGCTTCGGACTTGCATGCTGACAGGCTTTTGAATATTAGCAAAAAGAAAAAAAAAGGGAAAAATAGCATTGTAGAGGGTTAGGAGAGTTAATCACCTGTTTTTAAAAAGAAATATATATATATATATATATATATATATATATATATATATATATATATATACACACACATACATACATACCAATGTCCAAGTAGTGCCGAAACTCTCTCAGATTTTTGAGAAAAATGAAAAAAAGGAGGTTTTTTTTTTTCAAAATAGATGTTTTATTTTCCACTAAAAAAAAAAGAAAAAATATATATATTTTTCAAAATAGTCTGCTTTATTTGCCAAAAAAAAAATATGATTTGGTTTTTAAAAAACAAAAAAAATAGTTTATGTGTTTTAAAATGAAAAAAAAAATAGTTCGTTTTGCTTGGAAAAATATTTTGTTTTCAAATTTAGGTTATTTTCTTTGGCAGAACTACGCTGGTTTGATTCTCACCGGATGTGAGATATGTACGCAACCCTCATCGGGTCCAACCTCCCCTTTTTACACAAAATAGCCAAAAATGTCAAATTTTAATTTTAGCCGTAAATAAGTTGGTGATGCTGTTTTGCCGAAAATAGCCGAATGTTCCCGAAAGGAACGCCGGAAGGCTGACTTTGCATAAACGACCACCCTTGGTCATTTTGTAGATTTTTGGTCGGTTGACCAACGCAGCCTTAAAATCTGCGCCCCCGAGGTGCTGAAAGCCCGTGTTTGCAATATCGGGTCCTTTATTTTAATTCAAAAAAAAGGGAATCATGAATAAGTCGGGTAATGCCGTTTTGTTAAAAATAGCCGAATGTTCCCGAAAGGGACGCCGGAAGGCTGACTTTGCATAAACGGCCACCTTTGGTCATTTTTAATATTTTGGTCGGTTAGCTAACGCAGCCTTAAAATCTTCGCCCCCGAGGTGCTGAAAGGTCGTATTCGAAAAACCAGGTCTTTTGTTTTAATTTGAAAAATAAGAAGAAGAAAAAAAAAGTCAGTGGGCAAGTGAATGCCTTTGTGATATTTGGTCAAAATAAGTCGGGCCAGCTTCGGCAGTGTATTAAACCGTTCTTGACAAGATAGCCTTAGAGTATCTTTCAGTTGTCGAAAGGCTATTTTCGTAAAAGAACGGAAAAGTTTGTAAAATAATCCTTCTCGGCCTCAAAATTCATGTGAAATTGAGAAGGGGCCACGTCTGCGAAAAATAGCCATTTGGTTAAAATTGGCATATAGGGGAAGGAATCTGTCTGTCTATTTTTTCATTTGTATTCCTTTTGATTAAGTATGTGGGTTGTTTGATTTTCAAGTCTGTAAGTATTCTTTTCGTCAAAGTCTGTTAGTATGGTCAGTTTTTAAAACTTTGTAATCAAGTTTGTTTTATTGTGAAAATTGAAAATTCCTAAAAAAATGTTTTATTGTTGTTTGCCTTTTATCTGCCCGAACTACGCAAGGTCCGATTCATGCGGGGTCATGATACGTAGGCAATCTCCATAAGATTCGAACACAAAAAAAAAGCAAAAGAATGAAAAATGGAAAGGAAAATAAATGTTGATAATACTAAGGACTGACGGAGTCCACAAAAAAAAGTTGATAATAATAAGGACCGACTGAGTCCATGAGAAAATATGTTGTTAATGATAAGGATCGATTGAGTCTATTCTAACATGTTTTATTTTGAATTGTGAAGTAAGTTGAGGTGGTTGGTTTGTGGCAAGCGGACAACGCAGGATCCCCGAAAGATGGTACAAGAGGAAATAACCCAAAGATTGAAAAGCTTGGAACCTCAGTTGAAAAACACGCAAGGGTTGGCAGGGCAAAAGAGTGTTGCTTTCAAACATCTATGTCTGTTCCCCGATGTCCACTTGCCGGCGGGTTTCAAGATTCCCAAATTTGAAAAGTACGATGGATATGGACACCCCATAGCCCATTTGAAAAGGTATTGCAATCGACTAAGGAGTCTAGGAAGAAATGAAGAATTTCTAATCGCTTATTTTGGGGAAATCCTCACGGGAGTAGCATCTGAATGGTTTTCGGTTCAAGACGCATCTCGCTGGTACGTCTGGAACGACATGGCACAGGCCTTTGTCAAACTATTCCAATACAACATCGACATAGCCCCAGACCGCATTTTCCTTTCAAATCTGAAGAAGAAACCAAGTGAAAGTTTCAGGGAATATGCCCTTAAATGGAGAGAGCAAGCAGCTCGTGCTGAGCCACCCATGGATGACCTCGAGTTAATCGTTGTCTTCCTTTATACTCTAGAGCCGGATTACTTTCAGAACATGATGGTCGCGGTCGGTAAATCCTTCTTGGAGGTAGTCAAAATGGGAGAAATGGTAGAGAACGGTCTTAAGACAAGCAGAATTATAAGTCAAGCAGCTCTCAAGGCTGCAGCTCAGGCTGTCCAACTTGAATCTGGTGACGCGAATGAGAGGGATGAAGAAGTCATGATGGCGTCAGGGTTAAGAAGAGGTCCCAGAAGAACACCTCGATGGTATGCACAGCCTCCACAGATTTTCCGTAACTCACCTGAGCAATACTATCTACCTCAGAACCCACCATACTCAGTTGATCCACCTCAGTATGTTGTCCAGCCATCAAATAATCCAAGAAAACGGGCACGGGTGTCACAAAATCGCCACCAGCTTCCGCAGAATTTCCAAGTGCGTTATAACCCCTATCCAAGCCAGGGATATAGAAGGGAACAGAAGCTAAAAGATAATTTTACACTAATAAGAGGGTCCTATGCAAGCTTATTTGAGAAGTTAAAACAACATGACATGATTGCACCCATTCCTCCAAATCATGTGGACCCACGTGCAAGAAGCTTTAACTAAAAGGTGTGAATACCATTCCAATGCCTAGGGGCATAATGTGGAAAGTTGTCGGGATCTGAAACGGAAAATAGAAAGGATGATCCAGGAAAGGTCTATTGGGAACAGTGTCACCCAGAATATTACGCTGAATCCTTTACCTGCACATGATGATACACACTTTCTGGTGGTGATGCCTGGTGACATGGGATATGAGAATCCACTCGGGAATTTGCCGACTGAAATGGGAGAAGGCTATAGTGATTCTGATAATCAGATTTGTGGCTAAAGGTCAGGCTTATCAATTAGAGAGTCATGTAAGAAGGAATCTTGGTGGCTTATTTTGGTGTCATTTCTGTTGTCCAAATTATTTCAGGGTTGTAATCTGGATATTGTCTTGTAACTCAAACCCTTCTATCATTCTATTTTGTCCAGTTTTCTTTGGTCGTAATATCTCATGTTAGTGTTGTCTAGGTTTGTTCTAAGGGTTGTAACCCCATCTTAGTTTGTTTGTTTTGTTGTTCGAGTTGTTGTTTCGTCGGTTAATGCAATATCCTATTTTCTTTTAC
>MU715938.1:55750-88158 GCA_026770625.1 Nicotiana glauca | reverse complement strand
CCCACATGTTCATCGTCTCTCTCAGAAACCCAACGCCTGCTTCACCAAACTCTAGCCGCCATGGCACTCCTCCGCCTGAAACACGGCGGCAACAATACCGCCTGAAACACGGCGGCAACAATGCCGCCGGTCACCAGATTAACACCCCTAGACCACCTGACCACCCTCAATCCAAATCCGGTAACCGTTCAGCTCGAATCTTCCTGGAACTTCTCGAATCTTCAATTGAAGATTCGAGCCAAACCTGGACCCACCCCAATCCATTTCAAATTCACACCAAAACACCCCCTGACCTCCCTCATACCCTAAATGCCTTTGGTTCCGTTCAAATCTGGCTAGAAACACTCGAACCCCGAATTGAACCTCAAGAACCCTAAAGAAACCCAAACCTAGAATCTGTACAAATTAATGAGGTTTTGGGTGTTCAATGGACCTTAGTCGAAGTGTTCTCAGTTGAGAACACTCGATTAAGGTCCGTTCGACCTCAAAAAATCCAAGTCCGAGTTGGTCCCAAGGTCGTTTGTTTTTTATTTTTGTCGCTGAGGTATTTTTTCCTTTCCTTTGTTCTATTTTTGTGTTTATACCTGTTTATGTGTTTAGTTTAGTGTTGTGGATTTTTCAATCATTTGTTCTGTCCATCTCCAACCAGACCTTTTATTTGGTCACATTTTCTCCTGTCCATTGTTAAGTGTATTTGATCTATATAATCGATTTGAAACTTCATCGAATAGTTAGTTTATAAGTTCTTTGTTTCTTCAATACAACTGGAATCACCTTGTTGGTCTGCTCTATTATGCTTATTTGTTGTTAACTGTTAGATGTCATAATTTGTATATTCGATTGCATAAGTGTCGTCAATTGGTTTTTCATGCTCGAATGCTAGAATAACATGTTCATGAATTCATGCCAGTAGGTTTGTTTCTTTCTATTCTGATTGTTATGAATTGAGGACAAGCCTATTAATGGTTTGAGCTTAGAGATTAGCCTGTTGATACCTTCAAAACACCTTCAAATGCATCTCAGTACAAGCCTGTTAATTGCTTGAACCTAGTTGATATTCATGTTTTGCTCACATTAGCAAATCCCTGTTTGATCATTTGGTTTGAGTTGATCAGGATTGGTTCCCAATATGATCAAATCATTCCATCTGATTGATACCAGTTTTTGAGTGGATTTGGTCTCTTACTGTGAATCACTGTGTGAATTTGATACTAGGATTGGTTATAGCTGTGTAGTTATTTGGTGATCAATAACCAGTGTTAGTTATAACTGTTAGAGGTTTAAATACAGATTGCCAAGAGTCAGGGTAGAGCAGTAATTTAGGGGTTTTAGGGGGTAAGTTTGGGTTTTAACAGAGTTAATTAGAATTAACTTAAGGGGTCTGTCAAGTTGGTTAATAGATACCCTTATTTTAATATTAATGGGGGACATAACATAAGAGCATGGGGAGTTAATAGGAATTTTTTAATCACCCCATGACTCTTGATTGAAATGTTAGGGAACCAAGAGTGGGGAACATGAATTAAAATAAGAACAAAGCACTTAGCAGGTGGGGATTGAGAGGGTATGAGCAGTGAGGATCTGATGGTTTCAAGACAAACCTTAGAGGTCTGTTTTTGCATATAAATAGAGTCATTTTTAACTAAGAAAGGGCTGGATTTTAGAACGAAAAATTCAAAGATAGAAAGTTTAAGTTGGCTGGATTTTTTTTTCACATAAAAGTCCAGAGTTTAAGAGTGTAAAACAGGCTGGATTTTGGAATGAAAAATTCAGAGAAAGAAAGTTTAAGTTGGTTGGATTTTTTTTTCACATAAAAGTCCAGAGTTTAAGAGTGCAAAACAGGCTGGATTTTGGAACGAAAAATTCAGAGATAGAAAGTTTAAGTTGGGTGGATTTTTTTCACATAAAAGTCCAGAGTTTAAGAGTGCAAAACAGGCTGGATTTTTTAGTACTAAGAATTCAGTTAGAGAGTTTAATTGGCTGGTGTTTTGAATCCCTGGAGGTTAAATACTTTGAGAGCTAAGAACAGGCTAAAAACTAGAGAGTCAGTCAGTTCTTAAGGATCGGTTTTGAGAGTGTTTAAGTTTGAAAAGAATAGAGAGAAGTAATTAGAAGTCTCACTGTGTCATTAAAACTCTTTTTCTACTTCAGTGATTTCATTTTCCTGATTCAAGTACACTAGACTGATCTTGAGTGGCTTTGAGTCCAGCTAAATTGGTTGGTTTCTGATTGAACTTTAGCTTGTTGAAAGTTTCAATTGGTTCTGGATGTTTCTTTGAGTTCATCTAGTTCGTCTTGGTATTGCTGTGGTTCAATCTTGTGGGTTTTGTTTGGGTTTTGGTTCATTAAATCACTCCTGGGTTGAACTTGCTGTGTTGGTTGCTGTTGTTTTGCTGTGTTACTGCTGTTATTACCTGCTGCTGATTCCTCCTTCTCCTTGTATCTTCCATTATCCAGGTAGACACTCGAGTTGGTTTCAATGTAGATTTCATGCTGAAAAAAATGAAATGAAACTGGAGTTTATGATATAGTCCTGCCGCTTTTTCTGTTACGTTTGAGTGATTCTTGTTTGACCATTTGGTCGTCCAGTGTAATTAAATATGGACTATAATTAGGACTATTTGTTTAAGTGATTTGGAATGATTGAATCTATAATTTGTGATGAACTGTCTTTGGACTGTTTTGAATTGGAAACTCATAATTGAAGTTAGCCTATCAATTCTGTGGTTGCCGGCTTTACAATACACGCATGAAATCTCACAAAGGTTATTTAGCCGTAGCTTTCAGCCATGATGCTTATTAGATAATTACGAGTTTGTATTGATTTGGATTGTATAGACTAATCAATTCAGTTTTGAGCATCCTGTGAAGTTTGAAATAGGAATTGATGTATTACTCGCTTCTAGTATTAGGGAATGGGAATTCGAATTTCAGGATCAATAGCATTCTTGCTAATCTAATGAATGTGTAATTAGGTTCCATTTGTGTTGACTTTAAATTCCAATTACCTTAACTTTCTTATGATCTTTGTGCATCTCCTGAAGAAACTCACTTAGTCGAAACGTGTTTAAAATAAAAAGAGTCTGGAATCGAATTGGTAATATATCTATGGCACTTTGTTGGTGGGTCTAATGGTTAAAAGTAAGACAAATGACCACTCGGGACCGTTAGCAATTTAAAATCGAATTGGATTGAAACTTCTCTGTTCATGTATGGTTTAAGCCTCGATCCTGGCTGTTTTTATTTGGGCTCACACGAAAGCCCACGTTTGTGGGAGGCCTCATAAGCAATGAGGTTGCTTCTTAACTGGGAGCCAAAGTTTGACATAATAGGTATACTGAACAATTTAATTAGGATTTTCCCCTTTTTTATTAGAGATGAATAAAAATAGAAAATCATAGTCGCTTTAGGTTTGACCTTTCAATAAAGAATGAGACGAGCCTCGCCTAATAAAACACATAATTTGCGGGGCCCTCAACAGATGTTAATAACTACTTAGATTTTGGGACGGACTGTTTAGAGAATTTCGCGGCCTTCCGTAAAATAATAACGCGTTAGTCTCTTTAGGCGCGTTTTAATAATTTCACTTTCTTAAACTCGGATGCACATTTATGTGACCCAAATTCAAATCTCAACGGAGTCGAAATATGTCAATAGCCACGGATACATTGATGTGACGTGTTTTCACGACGTTATAATTATTATAAAATAATAATAATCAAAAGCGGTTAAAAGTTAAAATTTGCACATAAGTTAAAGCATGTTATAAAATCTGATAATTAAGCCAAATATGACAGTTGAGCGACCGTGCTAGAACCACGGAACTCAGGAATGCCTAACACCTTCTCCCGGGTTAACAGAATTCCTTATACGGATTTCTTGTTCGCGGACTGTTAAATAGAGTCAAACCTTTCCTCGATTCGGGATTCAACCGGTGACTTGGGATACCATAAACCTCCCAAGTGGCGACTCTGAATCTCTTAATAAACGAATTCCGTTTTGATTGTCCTTTAATTGGAAAAACTCCCTTTACCACATCCTTCGCGGGGTGCGGTAGCTCTAAAAGGAGGTGTGACACTCTCTACCCAACTTAAAGGCTCATGTTTCTTCTGCTTCTCCTTTGTCTCTTAGTGCTTTATTCTCCAATCATCATGTGTCCCTCACTTCTCTACTCCCAGATAGTCAACATCTTGTGCAAAATGTTTGTCATGATAGTGAACCCTCTTTATATGAAGATGCATCCTTGCACCCTGCTTAGCAAGAGGCCATGTCTTTGGAGTTTGGGGCCTTACATGCAAATAACACTTGGGACCTAGTTCCCCTTCTGGTAAGAAAGCCACAGGTTGTAGATGGGTTTACAAGGTTAAACACAAGGCTGATGGAAACATAGAGAAATTCAAAGCTAGATTGGTTATCAAGGGCTATACCCAGCAGGCTAGGATTGACTACACAGAGACCTATTCTCCTGTTGTAAAAATCACTACTGTTAGAGTTCTCATAGCCACTGCTGTTAAAAAGCACTGGGATATCTACCAACTTGATGTAAATAATGCCTTCCTCCATGGTGATTTGGAGGAAGAGGTTTACATGCAATTACCTCCTGGTCTGGTAGTAGACACACCTGGAGTTGTCTGCAAGCTAAGAAAATCTCTCAATGGCCTAAAGCAGGCTAGTAGATAGTGGTATGCAAAATTGGCAACTGCACTATATTCCAGAAGATATGTTCACTCATTGTATAATTATTCTCTTTTCTACAAGAGATCACCTTCTTCCAAAATTCTTGTTGCTGTGTATGTTGATGATGTTATCATCACTGGGACCAGTTCTACAGAAATCACTGAGTTGAAAACATTCTTACATGACCAATTCAAGATTAAGGACCTGGGCAGACTTCACTATTTCCTTAGTTTAGAGGTCATTTACAAAGAGGATGTAGTCATCATCTCCCAGAGGAAGTTTGCACTAGATCTCCCGAAGGAGTTTGATTGTCTCCATTGCCCTAGTTTTGATTCTCCTCTTGACCCCAATGCCAAACTAAAAGCTAAGGAGGGAGATGTTCTTTCAGACCCTACTCACTACAGGAAGCTCATAGGCAAACTCAACTTTCTTACTCACACTAGGTTGGGCATTGCCTTTGGTGTCCAACACTTGAGCCAATTTATACAGGATCCCCGCGAGCCCCACTTACAAGCTGCTCTTCACTTGCTTAGATACCTCAAAGGTGATCCTACACTTGGTATTTTTATGTCCAATGATCCTGATTGTACCATCAGAGGGTATTGTGATTCTGACTGGGCTGCCTGCCTAGATTCTAGGAAGTCTGTCAGTGGTTACTTGGTGCTGCTTGGTACTAGTCCTATTAGTTGGAAGTCTAAGAAACAAGAAACTATCTCTCTCTCCTCCGCTGAAACTGAATATAGATCTCTTCGAAAGGTAGTTGGTGAATTGACTTGGTTGTGCAGATTGTTTGAGGAGCTGACTATTTCTTTCCCTACACCTGTAAGTGTATATTGTGACAGTCAATCCGCCTTACACATTGCTAGGAACCCTGTGTTCCACGAGCGGACCAAATACATCGAGGTTGATTATCAATTTATACGGGATAAACTTCAAGAGGGTCTCATATCCTTGCATGATATTGGCACTCACAATCAACTGGCAGACATTCTCACCATGGCTCTAACTGGCATCAAGCATTCCACTGTGTTAGGCAAATCGGCCGTAAAGACCTCACCTCCAACTTGAGGGGGGGTGTTGAGCTATGTGTATTTTATTTATATTTCTCCCTCACTGTTAGTTAGCTTAGCTTAGTTAAATATTAGTTTAGCTTAGCTGTCAATTAGTTGGCACTTAGTTAGTGGTCCACATTGTAAGTGGAGGACCCCACTCATGTATATGTGTATTCATTTTACTGAACAAAAAGAATAGAATTCATTTTCCAGAAGTTCCTCTCTTTCAGCTCTCTCTATCTTGAAGTTTTTGCTCCTTCTCCATGGCAGCTCAAGGTCCTCTGTGATCCTCTCTCCTTTACAAAGGGTATTCATTCATTTTTTTTTCTAAATTAATAAAAAGAAGTTAAAGACACATACCTCTAACAATTAACACATCAATAAGTAATTCACATATCACCACATTAATAGCACTGGCTGGAGACCAGCGTCTCATTTAACTAGTAACGTAAAATCAATAATATCATTTAGAATACACTAAATTACTTACTTACGTTCTGTTAAAATTCTTTCTATGGTAAAAATATTTTTTATTTATTCATGCTCGATATTAACGTGTGTTATATCAATGAATATGTGATATATTTTTTCTCTACGAATAATCTTAATAATTACTAACTATTTTAAACTAATATGTTGTCTCACCTCAATTATCACTTGTTTACAGTACCTTTTTTTTTTTAACGCAAATATCAAATGTACATAAGTATTTTCCTGATAACAACTAACGCATTTTTTTAGAAAAAAATGAACATGATTTGTCTGTGATTGGAGTTGCAATTATTAAGGTATTACATTACACAAATTCAAAAAATCTCATTTTCAAAAGCAAAGTTTTGAATGGTTTTCAATACTGAATTTATACTCTTCAATTTTCTTACATTGCAAGCAGGTAAGCAGAAAATACATGGCTCTTGAAGCATATATAGAAGATGTGAGAAGAAGAGAGAGTGAAAGCAATGATTGTGAAAATAAAGAATTAACTCCATAGCTCTTAGAAGTAATGGTCATAAGAACACAGATTTTGAATTTGCAAACGCTTTCAAAATATGTACAATATGGACTACGTAAGGTAAAACTTAAAAATATGGGTTATTTTTTGTTATGGCGTGAAATTATATGTATTTTCTTGTAACTCTTTCTTACTAGTATCCTTGTATTACTGTTGATATAACTTACTATATTTGGAAAATTTTAGTTAAAGATTCTTTGTCAAATAATCATTTGTTGTTTCTTCAACCCAAAGGAAAAAAGTACAACTACAGTACACAAAGTATAGAAAGAAAAAAGAGAGAATTAAGAATAGAACATGACTGGTGTCAAAAGGAATGATCTTCAAAACCCTTTTTGGAAAATTTTACCAAATGATATACTAATGCATAATCCAAGCTGCACTTTGTATATATTAACTGTGAAAAGGCAGAAGAAGCTTTGACTAACTCTCTCAACTATTGCCACACCTCCACCATTCCTCCGTTGAACAATTACCATTAAATATACATAAACAAAAAAAACAAAGCTTTCTCCCAACTTTCTATTCTTTCAATTTTCAGGGGAACTGAAATAACCTTTTCTTGAATCTTTTTTTCTATCAGAAGCTGGCCTTTTGCTTCCATTTTACTGCATTGACCTCACCTTTTTGGGATTAGGTTTTGTCGACTGAGTGCCATTGAATGATTTAAATGAGGAATCTTGATTTTTAGTTGTGGATGACCGGGAATCATGGATCAGTCGGTCTTGGTGATCTGGGTTTTTCTACGTTTAACTGGGCTGCTTTTGAACTTGTCACCGGTTGCCGGTAACGCTGAAGGTTTGTTCCTTTTTCAAGATTTTGGTGAATATGTGTGGAGTTAAAAACATGTTTAACTTTCTGACTCAAATTTGGTTTTGTTAGCTTAATTGAGTTGACTGTTCAATTGGGATTCCTCTTTACATAAAAGCAGCTTGTTGATATTATTCTATGAAGGATTTAAGTTATATTTAAGCAGGTTGCTACCAGCTTTTCCAGGTTACCCATTGAGGCTTATTATAGATGTTACCTGTAGTTGGTTTCTAAGTAATTTATTGCACTGTCAGTGTATACATATTAAACACATTTATGGATTCGCCGTGCTCTTGCAAGAGACAATCTTAGCACCAAATATTTGGTTTGGTTATGAACTATATGGACCCCAAAAAATGTCCCGGGGTCTGGAGAGGGGGGTGGGTGGGAGAGGGGGAGAGAGAGGAGGCATTTTGCTGTAAATAATTCAACAAAATTTTTAGTTTTAATGTGTGATGAGTTGATCATTGATGTATGATCTTTTATGTAAGACAGGTGATGCTTTGTTTGCTCAGAAGGTCAATTTGGGTGATCCTAATAGTGTTCTACAGAGTTGGGATCCAACACTTGTTAATCCTTGTACTTGGTTCCATGTGACATGCAACAATGAAAATAGTGTTACTAGAGTGTAAGCTACACAAAATCTTTTTTTTTTTTTTGGTCCCTTTATGTTATGAGTTTCATTTGTGAATTTTGGCGGCATTTTTTTACACAGTGATCTTGGAAATGCAAATCTAACAGGTCAACTGGTACCACAGCTTGGTCAACTCCAGAAATTGCAGTACTTGTAAGTTAAATATTCGTTGGATCAATATGTCTCAAGGATGTTACAGTTTGTTCTTTGACTTGTTCCGTAACTGCTTTTTGGCGACTCAGTTAGTTTTCTTTGTAATCATGTTAATCAGTATTCATGACATAAATGTACAATGAGCTTTGTATATATTTGCTTGTGCAGAAGAAAAATTCTAGTGTTTGATTTCCTAAGAAAGTTTTATGTTACTAAGTTTATTATTGCCCTAAATAAGTAAATGTTAGAACAACCCCCAAAGGGTGGCCTAGCGGTCGAGGTGTCGGAGTAACAACACAAGGTTTGAATCCTTGCAGACGAGACACTAGGTGAATTCACTCCATCTACCTAAGAGTTGGTGGCCAAAGTTACCCAATATATATGCTGGTGGGAGATAGCATGTATTTAGTAGATTAGTTGAGGCCCAAACTAGCTGACTCGAACAATACCTCTATTAGAAAACTGAATCATTGTATATTGCTGGTCTTGGGGAGTAATAAGTCTATTGAAAGATAATATTGGAGTTTTGTATCAATAAGTTTCTAATATTCCCAAACAATTGTGAAAAATGTCAATCTTTGTATGTAATTGGGCCTGGGAAAGTAACGTCTATTCAAAGATAATTAACTTGCTATTTGAGGTCCTTGAAATATGAAAATCGTTAGGGTCATTCTCTTCTTCACTCAATGTTAAGTACATGGGGCCATTACATTGTAAAGAAATTAAATCCCAACATTCCTTATTTTCTACTCTTAGTTGAAGAATTGTGAGGTGGAGAGTACCATTTTTCTGGAACTTTATAGTGGGAATGAATGCTGGCACTCCCTTTTTCTTTATTCAATTTCGTGGGGGCATGAAAAACATTGCATCTTGCTTGTGTAGCTTCTTGACTTACTGAAAATGTAATGCTCCACCAAGTTGATAGTTTGAATCATCCACACCTAATTTAAAATATCCATCTTTAATTTATCTGGGAGGTACCAATGCATTTCTGGTCCATGTACATAAATATTCTTTGGATCCCAAAGATGCCTTTTTGACCGTTTGTCAGATAAAAAAAGCCAATTTTACTGGTGACTCTGCTTCTGATCCCAGTTTACCTGATTGTTTTAAAAAGTTATTTTTTGTATTCAAGAATTAAAATTCTTACAAAATTAAATTGCTTGATATTTTCAAAAGACTACTCCACTTTATAACATTAACACCTTATTCTTTTATACTTTTGTCTTGCTGAATCTTATTTAACAAGATGGTCAAATTCCTTTTTAGGAAGTGAACTGGCCAAAGAGGCCATGTTGAACTTGGAGGAAGGGACTTTATTTGACAGGAGATATTCCTTCTGTTTATCCTGTTTGATTTATGCAACATTAGGCTTTGGTTTTGATGTTGTTAATAATTGCCAATTTACCTCATTCTCATGCAGAAATGAACCATTTATGCATTATGATTTTCTAAGGGTACATTTGCTAAATAAGTCATGCTCTAATACCTTATATAATGATATTAACAGATATTTGATCTGCTCATTCTGCTACCCAACCATTCCTATGGGATGGGAACTCTGATAAAAAGAAAGACTCGTTTGGTCAATTGGCAAGTGGTGATTGGAGATAAAAAGGGGGGTGGGGGTGGGGGGAGTGAGAAACTTGAAGTTACAGAATAGAAGCTTGCTCTTTAAATGGTTATGGAGATATAGTACGGAAAGTGAGGAAATCTGTCATAAGAAGATAGATGCTTTATACGGGGAAAATAGGTGGATGGTGGGATGAATTTCTCCAGATTAGGCTGGAGTTAGTAATGGTGCAGAAATTGAATTCTGGTTGGATAGTTGGGATGGAGAGGAGAGCTTTAGAAGCAGATTTCCAGACCTATAGAGTTGTGCTTTGATTAAAGAGGGCTTTATTGCAGATATCAATGCAGATTCAGGCTGGAATGTCACCTTCAGAAGGAATTTGAATGATTGGGAACTGGAAAGTTTCTGTCACCTACTTCAGCAACCGAACCCATGCTCAATAAACCAGAACAAAGCAGACAGACTAGCTTGGTTCAACAGCAAGGATAACGTATTTTTAGTCAGAAGTTGTTAAAAGTTGTTATAATATGTTAATGCAACAGAGTGGTCAAGGAGATCCTAATATGCCTTGGAAAATGATATGAGAAACAAGGCTCTACGAAAGCTGCATGTTTTGGGTGGATAACAACTAGGAGTGCATGCTTAACTCAGAGCAATTTACAAAAGAGAGGTTTTCCCCTGTGTTGTAGATGCTATCTCGGCAACAAAGAACAAGAAACAGTTGAGCTCTTGTTCTTATATTGCAGAGTTTCAAGACATCGTTGGGAGGTTTTCTTTAACATCATTGGCATATATTAGGTGATACCACAGAACATCAAGAGCCTATTGGAGATCTGACAATCTCAGAGAGTAGCAAGAGCTGTAAAACAAATCTGGAGGACTATTCATATGTGCATAATGTGAGCTATATGGCAGGAAAGGAACAAAGCGTGTTTTGAGGGGAAGAGGTTGCAGCTATTTAGAGTCGAGAACAAATGTATCAAGAATTTGTATTTTGGTGTCATAGCAGTAGTCAGATAGAATGGATCAGTATCTGGATTTTTGTATCTCGTAGGGGGAAATATGTTGCATGAATGGCGCAGGAGCTGCAGCTGTGCTTTGTACTATTTATGTACCATCTCGGTACCATTTTAAAGAAAAACCTTTATTTGTATATATAGAAAAAAACGGCTAGGTGTTATGTACTATTGCTTGATTCCTTGCCTGCCAAATTGTGATATTGTGTACTAAAATCACGATACTCTCTGTTTGGGTGGGAAACTTCCATTCCAAAGCTCATAGTTATACCTATTGTTTTTAGTAGCATCGTTTTCTTTTTCATGTTTACCTGAAAGTATAACCTGTGGAAGCAATTTTACCCTTCAAATGTGTAACATATCTATGCACAGCTTAGTTGACACATCTCATCTTAAGCTGCACGGTCTGCAAATTCTCAGAACAAATTGCTAATGATATTTTCTCTTTTTTAATTTCAGGGAGCTTTATAGTAATAACATAAGCGGAAGAATTCCAAATGAACTGGGAAACTTGACAGAGTTGGTTAGCTTGGATCTTTACCTGAACAACTTAAATGGTCCAATCCCTGACACACTGGGCAAGCTTCGGAAACTACGCTTCCTGTACGAGTTAGACCTTTTTCCTTTCACGTTCTCTCTCTCTTTTATCCTTTTGCTTCTTCTTTTGGTTTGGTTATTTTGGTTTTATTTTCTTTTTTTAATGTTTCAAAATCTTTAGCCTATTTTTATGAGTACTAGTTCAATTAGAAATGAGTACCTTCTAGGTTAATGTGTGCAAATGGGGTTGTAGTTTCTAATTCTCTATAGCAAAGCTGTATGATAAGGGAGAATTCTGTAACTTTTCCGGTATTTATGTTTATATTGATGTGTGGAAGCATTCTGTACAAAAGAATTTGATTTGTGGAAGCAATGAAAATCGCTACTGCTGTCAGCCAAACAAACCTTTTTAGTTTGAGAGTTCAACGGGGAATATATCTGTATGATTCATTCTGTCTTTGCTCTGTAGTGGAGAGTTGGTTGATATACTTGGCAAACTTTGTTCTTGTCTTCCAAATATTTATCGGTTGCGGAGTGAAGACCAGGTAATTGGACTGGTCAATAAATTTTGGTTAGTGGTCTATATAGACTCATAGCTGTGCAGCTTAACTGAAAAAGACAATTCTGAGATACTTCTCATCTTATTAACAAAAAAGCCTTTGGACTTAGATGATTACTAAATACTGTATGTATGAACGTGATTCTCAACCTGCAAACAATATCAGCAAGTTTTTTCTAGCATATTGGACTTAATCTTGTAAGATCATCTAATTCTATATGTATTTGTCTTCATTAGTCAATGTTTTTACTCTCTACATGTAGCACATGTACTGAGTAATGAGCTCTACTCGCTTTGATAGCCTTCTTTGCCGAGGGTCTATCGGAAACAGCCTCTCTATCTTTATAAGGTAGGGGTAAGGTCTGCGTACACACTACCCTACCCATACCCCATTTGTGGGAACCAAGTTCATTGTTGTTGTTGTTTACTTACCCTTGACCGACCTTCTTTTTTCTTATCCGTTTTTTTCTTTTCTGAATTGAAGGAGGCTGAATAATAACAGTTTGAGTGGACGTATTCCCATGTCTCTAACCACCATTCTTGCACTTCAAGTACTGTAAGTATAAAGTTGTTCCCTACTTATCAAGTGCTGTCTGTTGTCTGTGTTGGTCTACTTCTTTGGGGTAACTAATTTTCATTTCCTTGCAATGCAGTGATCTCTCAAGCAATCATTTGACAGGACCAGTTCCAGTCAATGGTTCCTTTTCGCTTTTTACTCCTATAAGGTGTGTCAGAAGCACAAGTTTGTTGTTACTTTCTGTTCCTGAAGTAACAAAAGTGAATATCTAACTATAGAGTACCTATATTTCAGTTTTGCTAATAACCAATTGGAAGTTCCTCCAGCTTCTCCGCCTCCTCCTCTTCCTCCTACACCCTCATCTTCTTCTTCAGGTTTGTTGAGATTATTTGTGTTTATACTGTTATGAAACTGTGTTACCTCTCCTTTTTCCCTTTTCCAATTTAGTTTTTGTGAAAAGAACCCTTTAGATTATTCACGAGAAGGGGAGCAGGCTATGGGAAGAAAGGAAAGGCCTGGTTGCCTGGGGAAGAGAACAAACAGGATTCCCTTATGAAAGCAGTTACAAATAAAAGCTATTATTACTTTAGGCACTAAAAAATATTGTTAGCTTTTTTAGATCAGTTGTACAGGTGTTGGAGTCTTGTTGTAATCCAGCACGCATGACTTCCAAACTAAACTTTTCAACTCTGCATCTTTTTTTCTTTTTTCGGAAATTAGATTTACTGTAAACTCTGAAGTGTGAGTGGTCGTGTGTCAAAAGTACCTTTTATTATTTAGAATTGCTTGTATATTTAAATTCAGGTCATACAAATAAAAAGTTAAATCAGCTTATGTATTGGAAACTCGATCATCTTTTCAGTGGGCAACAGTGCAACTGGAGCCATCGCTGGAGGAGTTGCTGCAGGCGCTGCTCTTCTATTTGCAGCTCCTGCAATTTTTCTTGTTTGGTGGCGTCGGAGGAAACCACAAGATCACTTCTTTGATGTTCCTGGTTCGGACACTCAAACTGAAATTTGAGTTAATTGTACTTTCCGCTTGATGTGTTCTTGCTAAGTTATTATAACTGCTTTTTGCAGCTGAGGAGGATCCAGAAGTTCATCTAGGACAACTCAAGAGGTTTTCCTTGCGTGAACTACAAGTTGCATCAGATAATTTTAGCAACAGAAATATACTTGGTAGAGGTGGATTTGGTAAGGTTTATAAGGGTCGGTTAGCTGATGGCTCTTTAGTTGCAGTGAAAAGACTAAAAGAGGAACGTACTCAAGGTGGGGAATTACAGTTTCAGACAGAAGTAGAAATGATCAGCATGGCTGTACACCGAAATCTACTTCGTTTAAGGGGCTTTTGTATGACTCCCACTGAGCGCGTGCTTGTTTATCCATACATGGAGAACGGAAGTGTTGCATCACGTTTAAGAGGTATCTCTTGTTTTTTTTAATTTTCCTGCACTTGCCTCTAGCTTTTGCTCACTTTTAGTCAGGCGAAATGGATTAAACACAGAAAAAGCCAATAGCTACTCAAAATGATAAGCCTGTGATCTTTAATTTCTCTTTCATAAATTTGTAACAGATTTGAAGAAGTTAATGCAGAAGTGGAAGCCAATAGCTATTTATATGTTAGTGGTTGAGTCTTTTATGACTTCTCATGATGGACATGTATATTTAACAAGTCAATGTTGTCTTATGATTTTGCTAGTATTCTATGATTCTATCAACCGATTTCACAAGTGGTGCTATCCTTGATATCTTACTGAATATTAAAGATTTGAGTTGCTGATTAAGATGTGATTTTATGATCATATTTGTAAGTCAACCAAACAATTAGATGTCTTAAAAAAGAGAATTAATTTTATTATTGTATGAAGCTGGAGATAATGATGCCTTATAACTTGGAATTGGAGCCTGTCTCCGTGTGACCTAGGTCACGGGTTCGAGCGGTGGAAGAAACCACTAATACTCGCAGTAGGGTAGGTTGTCTACATCACATTCCTTGGGGTTCGGCCCTTCCCCGATCCTGCGTGAACGCGAGATGCCTGGTGCATTGGGCTGCCCTTTTTAAAGTTATATTGACCTGAAAAGATCAGTTTTTCTTCTTAAAACTTATTCAAGCTTAAAACAGGAACCTGTTTCCAGTTCGCGTAATAGCTTGAATTTATTCTCATGGATGATTTACATTCTTGTAGAGCGGCCTGAATCGGAGCCCCCACTTGACTGGCCAAAAAGGAAGCGTATTGCACTTGGGTCGGCAAGAGGCCTTGCTTACTTGCATGATCATTGTGATCCTAAGATTATTCATCGTGATGTCAAAGCCGCAAATATCTTATTGGATGAGGATTTTGAAGCAGTTGTTGGGGATTTTGGGTTAGCTAAACTCATGGACTACAAGGATACTCACGTTACCACTGCTGTACGTGGTACAATTGGGCATATTGCCCCTGAATATTTATCCACTGGTAAATCTTCTGAGAAGACGGATGTGTTTGGCTATGGGGTTATGCTTCTAGAGCTCATAACTGGCCAAAGGGCTTTTGATCTTGCTCGACTTGCGAATGATGATGATGTCATGTTGCTTGATTGGGTAAGCATTTATACTGTCCTATATGCTTTAGTTGTTTTGCTTGATCGACATTTTGGATTTGTTCTGAAAATCTCAAGCCAACTGTCTCTTCTCTTTTATAAGTCAAAGCTTGATGTCGTTTTCTATTGTAGTGTTAGTTGTTCAGCAAGACAAGAGGGGTTGCTCTGATGGTAAGCAACCCCCACTTCCAACCAAGAGGTTGTGAGTTCGAGTCTCCCCAAGAGCAAGGTGGGAAGTTCTTGGAGGGAAGAATGCCGGGGGTCTATTTGGAAATAGCCTCTCTACCCCAGGGTAGGGGCAGGTACACACTACCCTCCCCAGACCCCACTAAGTGGGATTACACTGGGTGGTTGTTGTTGTTGTTGTTAGTTGTTCAGCACTGCTGGGCTCCCTGAAGATATAGTTAGTTTCAAGAACTACATCAATGCTTATTAATTGTTGCGGTTTTATATTGTGCAAGTAACATTTGTATTGCAATACACTGTAACTTCATTTTAGTTTTAGATGTTTCAAAAGACAACCTGTTATTGCTAAAAATCACACAAGCATGTAGATTATGATTAGAGCGGATTACTTTCAACATCTTATACTTGCAGGTGCTTCAACAGTTCAGACTGCCAAATCATTCCCTCATGTTGTCACTCACTAGTGTAGAAATTTGCACCTCCATTTGATTTATACGGAGCTTAATTAGTTAGTTTGCACATCCTAGTAATATAATCAACTTTTGCCTGTGGGAGCACACTTCTCACTTCTGAGTGCTCTCTGAAGATTAGAGAAATGTAACTTTCTTCATTTCATTCAAACACAGCAAGCTACCTCCGCAACTGCCAAATTAATGGCACTTGAATTATGTTGTTTTACTTGCTTTTATAGTCAAAGTTTTCACTTGTGAAGTTACATGCACGGCCGAAATTGGCTTATAACAGCATTCCACTGGATATTCAGGTGAAGGGACTCCTGAACGACAAGAAATATGAAACATTAGTTGATGCCGATCTCCAAGGTAATTACAACGAAGAAGAGGTGGAGCAGCTTATTCAGGTAGCTCTACTCTGCACGCAGAGTACGCCTACAGAACGTCCAAAGATGTCGGAAGTTGTTAGAATGCTTGAAGGTGACGGCCTTGCTGAGAGGTGGGAGGAATGGCAAAAGGAGGAGATGTTCAGGCAAGATTACAACCATGTCCACCAGCCCCATACTGATTGGATAATAGCCGACTCCACTTCAAATATCCGACCAGATGAATTGTCAGGGCCAAGATGATCTTTCAGTTATACTGCCATCAGCACATATAGGACTGACTCTTTGAGGGAAAATCCTCTTTGTATCTGTAGTTGGTAATTGTCATCTTTGTGCATACCATTTTCCTTCTTTTACATTTTTTGTTTCTTTCAGTCAGTTATACTGTATTCGATTGTCAAAATGTCTATAGGTGATTTGGTCATTACAGGTCTGAATATGAAAGTTAGCCGGAATGGCGTTTGTTAAAAGAATAAACACATGTAAACTTCAAGTTTTCACAATTTCTTTCATGTTCATCGGCAGTTTGTTGACTCTTGTTTTGAGAAGTTATGACTGATTTTGTAGTATAATATGCCAACGAGCAATGCTCCTCTAGCAAAGTATAAGTTCTGAATCTCCTGCACAATAGTCATACAACACCGTTGTCCATGTCTCATCATAATTCATGCATCGGTGTTTGTCTCATCCAAAATGTTAAAAGGGTCATTAAGAATACCTGTTAATTGGGTTGGGCTGACCGGTTTTCAACCCGCTTCAGCCCGGATCAGCCCGGGTCAGCCCGGTTCATCCTGTTATCAAATACTTCCTCCGTTTCAATTTATGTGAACCTATTTTCTTTTTGGTCCGTGCCAAAAAGAATGATCCATTTCCTTATTTGGAAACAATTTACCTTTATGCAATGATTTCTAGCCACACAAAATATATGTCCCTCATTTTATACCACAAGTTCAAAAGTCTTCTCTCTTTTCTTAAACCACATGCCCAGTCAAATGGGTTCACATAAATTGAAACGGAGGGAGTAGGAATTTTTACATTCCTATGCTATATAGGAAATTATATTACCCTCAATGTTTAAGGTTTGATATAATTACATTTAGTATACCTAATTACCAATTATATACCATTAATTATTTTTAAGGGTATTAATTACACTTCTAATTTAATGGTACCGTATATTCCTTCTAATACCACTCCCCCGATGTTTCTCTCTCCAATTCCCACACCTTTACTCATGAATTCTGTATCAAAATCCCATTATTTCTTCCATAGCCAAGGCACTGTCGGCACCTCTGCAACCTTGTCCTAATATTTTTGTGCCCGGGGAAGATGAGCACAAATCTGGTCGATTTGATGGTTATGATTTTGGGTTCCTTCAGTAATATAAGAGGAAAGGAAAAGAGAGCATCAATTCCACCATTGACAACCATTAAAAAGCTTTAAAGCTTTGAATTCAAATTTAGGTTTTCAAAAATTATTATTTGTTTGGATTGGGTGTTGTTGTAAATAATTGGGAATATGATTTGGAGTTTATATCTCAATTTTGAGGGGTTTTGGTGAAGATAAGACTTTGGTTTTGGCTGAATTTCAGATTGAAAATCGAAGAAGAAGACATGACATACATTATATTGCAGCAATTGTAGATAAATTTTAGACTGTTGTTTATTTATTTTTAAGCTTTTGTGTTTTTGTGTTAAAAGTTTTGATGGGAGCTTGTTATTCCACTTCGTTTGTTTTGGAGCTAACTTGTGCAGAGAAGAAGATGTTTTTTAAGTTATATATATTGTTATACCTTTAAATTCAAGTAAGTATGGTTGTATTGTATTTAAAGAGGCATGAATTTGTAGAATAGGTTGAATGTGAGGAATGAGTCAAATAAGACTCACAATGGCTTGTTTTCTATATTTATTCTACAATAAAACTGCATATCATTTGAAAACTTAATATGAAAATACAAAATTTCAATGTTTCTACAAATTATCTACAAATTTTCTATAAACTGTTCATAACAGAATTTATCTTTATTTTCATGTATGTTCGTATGGAATACTAAAGTTACTTGATATGCCAACATCTCCTGCTATAGAGGAATACAACTTATTTATAATTTTCTACAACTTTCACATTATTTCCACACAATGAAATACAACTACAATAACATAAAACTTACATACAAATTTTATGCAAAATTTATATAATATGTCTTTTGTATATTTTGTATCTGATTTATACATAGTAAAAGTAATTTTCATACAACTAATTATACATTATACAAATTATCTACAATTTTCGTACATTATTTCTACTAAGTTATATACAACTACAATATAATGCCACTTAAATATAATTTTTATATAATGTTGTTCAACTTTCATACAATAGTTAAATGAATTAAAAAAAAAATAAACAACATAATATAATTTATCGACAATTTCTGCAATATAATGTATGTTGTGTCTTCTTCTTCTTCTTCTTTGAGTTTTAATCTGAAATTCAGCCAAAACCAAGTCTAATCTTCACCAAAACCCCTTAAAATTGAGATATAAACGCCAAACCATATTCCCAATTATTTTCAACAACACCCAATCCAAACAAGTAATGATTTTTGAAAACCCAAATTTGAATTCAAAGTTTCAAAGCTTTTTAATGTCTGTCAATAGTTGATTTGCTGCTCTCTTTTTCTTTGCTTTGTATTACTGAAATTTGGACATAATTGCGTTTGATGTAGAAGAATTGTATAAGATTTAGTCGTTTTTGATTTGTGAAATAATAAAAAAATTTCAAACACAGTGTATCGAAAAAGCAGAGACGCTAAATTTGAAACGAAACTGACGAAGAAGATTAATGTGCGTGATTTGCATTGTGGAAGATCTGGAAGAATATTTAATCCCCAATTTTAGCGCGCCTAAATAAGGAATCCTACTATTACAATGATTTCGTATTTAATGCATTGTCTATATTTTGTAAAAATACTATTAGCATAAAGGATAATATGCAAACTATGAACATATTTGGTAATATAGTTTCCTATATGATATAGGAACGAAAATTTCCCTATCAAATATCACTATTCAAGTGAAGTGTGGTATCAAGTACTATTAACTACTATCAAGTATCGGTCTATCAATTGAAGTTTGATTTTTTATATCAAAATTAGTGCGGCATCCGAAATCCCGATACACTCGTTCCACACTGTATAACTGCCGTAAAAATAATAGCTGAGAATATATATATAATTTGTATATTTTTTGTATATATATACATTTTGTATGTAATATACAAAAATTACACAAATTTTATACACTTTTTTTGACTACCTGATGTAAATAGTTTCAGACGTCACCCTTGTAGACAATAAATTTGCGGACGAGAAAATAAAATCAAGACCAAAAATATCGCAACAATCGTAGTATTTGATTTCAAATATTTGAGTGTTACAATCTCTATGAATCCTCTGATTCTTCTTTTCAATAGTAAATAAATTCAAGGGCCTTTGAGCTTGATCTTGAATCTATATTTGTTGTCACGAAGGATGATCTTGTTCTTGAGCTTTGAGCTTGATTGCTTGGACTTGAACTTGATTTCTTCTTCGTTCTTGAGCTTGAACTTGATTTCTTGAACTTGAACTTGAAGCTTGAAACTTGTGGAGAAATTTGCACCGTTTGATCCACGAGCCTTTTTTTGCTTCTTGTTATAACTTCTGGTGTTTTTTCTGAGCTATGAAGACCCCGATTTATAGTTGTGGAAGGGAAGAGTTGTGATGAGAACAAACTCTTTCCGACCAATCAAAATGAAGTGTGACATGGTCGCATTTGATTGGCCAGAATATGTCACTTGCATACGTGGCGCGATTTCATTGGCCTTTTAGTGTGACTGGCCATGCCTTGTCATTTTGACACGTGGCATGATCCTATTGGATCTTTCGTTTGACTTGGCGTGCCATGTCATTTGAATGTGGCACCAAACTGGGCCTCTAGGAAGATGTCATCTTGGGCTTAATGAAGTGGGCTCATCACTTTAGCCTAATTGATTAAGACTTATTTATTTAATCCATATATATTTGACTTATATAATTAATTCAATTATATTAGTCCATAATATTTATTTGGACCAATATATCTTGAATTTAAAATATATACCAAATTACATTAATGGATTTAAATCCAGTAAATTTTATATGCCTACAACCCTATTTTGGAGAAAATTTTACTTTATACCAATTAATTCCAAACTATTTACCCTTTAATGCCCAGGCCCAAACTATTTACTACTCCTACCCATGCTGCCCAAACTATTTACCCGGTTATTTCCCAATAATATGAGGGAGTACTAATTGGAATCACGTGCGGCTTGTCCCCCCACTCAACTGCTTCTCCAACTCTTACTCCACTCTGTTTTTTTATCATTTGAAGCAAAAACGGCAATCCAAATTTTAGCAATCAAAAATCCAAATCTCATATCATCTCTGTAAAAAGCACATATATGTGACCAAAAATTACTACTACTACAACAACAACAACAACAACACGCAGACCTTACCCCTACCCTGGGATAGAGAGGATGTTTTCAAATAGACCTCTGGTATCCTTCCCTCCAAGAACTTACCACCTTTCTCTTGGGGAGACTCGAACTCACAACCTCTTGATTGGAAGTGGAGATTGCTTACCATCAGAGCGACCCCTCTTGTCTGACCAAAAATTACTAATCTTCTCTTATTGTAGTATTCTGGGGTTCATCATCAATGGCAATTCACACTTGTTTATCACTAATACCTTCTTCTTTCTCTTGACCCAAACTGGTTTTTGGAGATTTATTGTACAAAAATTCAAATCCACCATTGAAGGACCTTGAAGCTTGAAACTCATAACTTGGTTTGTTTGAATTTTTAATTATTTTGATTTGATCCTATATGGTATTGTTTGGAAAGTTGATTGGAGGTTGTAGCTAAAGTTTTAGTCAATTTGGTGGAGATTTTGTAGTGGATTTTAGAAGTTTGGGTTGATATATAGTTGAACAAGAGAAGAAGACGAATTTGTATTGTATACTCAAATAGTATACAAATATACCATTTTGGTATACAATTCATTCCAACTATATACCCTATTAGTATAGCTATATACTATATTGGTATCATATGCTAGTTGAATTATTTTTTGGTTGTATTAACTGCATTTATTAGTACAATATTTGATTTTCTTTTAATAATAGTAATATAGTACAATATCTTGAAATACTTTATTATATTTATATGTGGTACACTATTTTTTTATTTTTCTCTTTATGCATGTGTGTTATGTAATAGTAGTATAGTCATATAGTTGCCGGAAATTAAACAGTAAAACTGTATACCATATTGGTATAGTTATATGCCATGTTGGTATCATATGGTAGTTTGAACATTTTTTTGGTTGTTTTGGCTATATTTTTAAGTGAATTCTATTTTGAAATTATTTATATGAACGTGATTTGCAGTGCTGAATTTTTTTGTGCTGATGGATATAGATTATGTGTATTATGTAATAGTTTTTATAATTATAGGCAATTTTTGGAACGACTCATACAACTATATACCATGTTAGTATATGGAATGAGAAAGTTGCTTTGTGAATATTTAGCTTGCAATGCGAGCATGTAATTTTCTCATACTTTTATTGTACCCTTTAATGTTTTGGTACAGTAGTATAGTCACAGATACTTGTATCAATATTCTAGAGCAATCATATACTCTGTTGGTATACATGTATATCATATTGGTATCATATGGTACTAGAAGTCTTTTTTGCTACTTATATTTTTATTGCATTTTCCAATATTCTATTATCATTTCTATTCTAACTAGTATATATGGAGACTTAGTGGCCGTAGATTATGTTTTCTTGCTCCATCACTGGTTGATATTACTGTTAATGGTAGAGTCTGTACTAATATTTGTAGGGAAGGAGATTAAGGTTTGCATGGCAATCACGTAGAATTAGAAAAGGAACAAGAAATAAAGAAAAAAATAAAATAAAGAAGAAGTCAAATTTGAGTGTGAAATAAGTTATGTAAAAATAACAATAATACGATTTGGGCAAAAATAAATGAATAAAAGAGAAAAAATAAAAAAAATAAAAAAGGAAGAAAATGAGAAAAAAGAAAAGGAGAAAAGAAAGAAAAAAAGGAAAAAAGAAAAGAAGCATAGAAATAAAAAAGAATTGGAGAGTAAAGAAAAATATCCCCACAAAAATTACTATGGGTAAGAAATGTAATTAGTTTATGGGTAGAAAAATAAATGGGTAGACAAGGATAAATAATTTTATTTTTGTGAGTTACTGTGTCAAAACCCCCTATTTTTGCGCATAGTCCAGAAAGCGTCAGTATTATGTGGCGTAATTTAAGTCAAAGCCCAATATATGCAATCTTACCTTGTTTTTTTTTTGAGGCGTTTTCGTATATATATCATATATTAAACTATATTACCAAATATGTTCATAGTTTGCTTATTACCCTTCATGTTAATAGTATTTTTACCTAATATATACAATGAATTAAATAAGGAATCACTGTAGCTTTATGATTCCTTATTTTGCACGCTAAGAAAGGGGAATTAAATATTTTCAGATCTTCCCCAACGTAAATCATGCACATTCCACAATTATCGTCGGCTTCACTCTGATTTTTCACAACTCAGAACAAGATTTTTCATACTCTGTTTTTGCGATACACTCTGTTTCCAGAAATTCTCTATACATCTCTCTTTATTTCTCAATCGCAAATTTCAGTAATACAAAGCAAACAAAAAGAGAGCAGCAATTCCACCATTGACAGCTTAAAAAGCTTGAAAGCTTTGAATTCAAATTTAGGTTTTCAAAAATCATTATTTGTTTGGATTGGGTGTTGTTGAAAATAATCAGGAATATGGTTTGGAGTTTATATGTCAATTTTGAGGGGTTTTGGTAAAGATTAGACTTGGTTTTGACTGAATTTCAGATTGAAACTCGAAGAAGAAGACATATTGCAGAAAATGTAGATAAATTGTAGATTATTTGTATTTTAATTGTAGATGCTATATTTTCTGTTTTCCCAAATAAAAATTTCTACAAATCTTCTGAAAAACGCAATTATGTCAAAATTCCCAATTATGTTACAATTGAATGGGAATTGGTATATAAAAATTCAATGTCACGACCCAAACCGATGGGCCGCGACGGACACCCGTTACCTTACTCAACTGAGTACCAACATAACGTATCTGTCATATCATAATATTATGGGTAAATAAATGGCCTAGAAAGGTCGCCATGAGATAACAAAAATAAAATATAAGGAAATACTAAATATTTGACGACCTGACATGATGAAAACTTATACATGTGACATATGTGTCTATAAAATCAAAGTGATCACTCATACACTGAACATATGCCGATAAGGCCATACAATTTTCATATACATGACATCTGTCTACAAGCCTCTAAGAGTACATAAAATCATAAAGGTCGGGATAGGGCCCGCCATACTAATCAATACATATCCAAGGCATACTGACCAAATAGGCAACTCCGGTGCAAATGGAATGCACCAACACCTCCGCTGAGCTGATAGCCTACTAGGAAGACTGTCAACCTATCAATCAGGACCTGCGGGCATGAAACGCAGCATCCCCAGGCAAAAGGGACGTCAGTACAAATAAAGTACCGAGTATGTAAGGAAGGAAAGCATAAGCAAGAACTGTAATATAAGGAGAGATAGAGGAGATACAACATGTAACATCTGCGTGCCTCTGGGGTCTACTGGCATGAAATGCATAATACATATATATATATACATAAACTTTTAAAAACATACACCTTTGTGGGCATCATCATCAACTTTATATCGTACCCGGCCTCAAAGAGGACTCGGTAAAAACGTACCCGGCCATCATAAGGCTCGGTAGAATCGTACCCGGCCACGTGGAGCTCGGTAAATCCAACTGATCAGTGGTTGCACAATAGATGTCGTACCCGGCCAACTATAGCGCGGCTCGTAGAGTAAAGTAGATACTATATATAATGCATGCTAGACTCATGGAATCATATTCTAAACCTTTCGGGGTGACTTAAGGTCGTTGCACCTTCGATTAATATTATGGATATCATACCCTCAATATGAGCTTGTATAGGATTCAAGGATCATACATACTTGCTAAAAATAACTTTATAAGGAAAGAACAATATGTGAAACCTTAGTTTCTAAGAGTAGATCTGCTATGAAATAGCATATCTTTTATGTTCGTTTCATTTTAGATCATGCCAGCCAAAGGAAAGAAAGAAATGCCTTAACATACCTTAACCATGGTGAGTCCTTAATACCTCCCAAGCTACTCTTAAAACAACTCAACTCAATCTACCATTGCATAAGGAGATTCAAAATCAGTGTTGAATAAAGGCTAAGTCCGCAATATAAACTTGTAGCTAGCTCGTTTATATAAATTCGGGCAGCATCTCCCCTGTAACAAGAGCCTCCTCCAATATCATATACCAATAATAATTACCAGATAAATCCAGCAATACATAATTATCAATAACAAGACACATAAAACAACAACAAGTCATAACTATTTTACGACGAGCGACAAGCTCCAATTGGAATTCGTATACCCCATATCATCCCTTATAGACTTTTTACTTTAACTTAATAGTATCATTAATATGATAATGAAGTCATTCATTAATAATTCCAGCCTTATACCATATATCCATAACAAAGAAAATGATCCACAACTCCAATTATTCTTAATTAGCAACTTTATTCACTAGTTCATGTCTAGTTCATCCATTTAACTTAACCAATGCCAAGATAACCTTAAGAACCTGTAGGAACACAATATATTTACCTCATACAGTAGATGCAAGTCGAAACCCATATTATGTTTAGCTTACAACAGCCCAATACACCCCAATCAATTCATACCAAAAACGACGACTATAGTAGTATCCAACACCCCGAAAATATTATAAAGAATGACTAATCCATTATTTCACCATTATGTGGTGTTTCTCCACACCATTTATCCTCCAAAAACTCCATTAAATAGCAGCAAAATATACATCCCAAAAGCTACACGAAACAGCCCACAAAACAGTCCATTACAAATCAAATAACTCGAACTCACGGCTTCCGATCACCGTCCCGTGAGTTCCAACTATTATGAAATCAATTAATCAACCTTCCTTGATATTTAAGAGCTTAAATACAGAACTAAGGCATTTTCTTAACCTATTAAATACCTTCCAAAACTCAACTACAAAGAAAAAGAGAGGCAATATAGTGATACTTACGTCATAGGGATCGTTTTGATGTTATCGCTACTTGATTTCGTGCCCCGGATGATAATCTTGTTGGAAAACCTTGTGAGAAAGCTTGAGGGGAAGGTTAGGGGTCTTATTTGGTCGAGCTCTCTGGAATTGTGAAGAAAGAGACGACATAGGAAGATAAATATCCATTTTGGTTGAAAAGTCAAAAGGTGCTACTTGGCACCATCTCATTGGCCCCTTTTCAAATACTTATATCTTTTTATCCGGATGTCGTATGAACGAAAAGTTAAGAGTATTGGAAAGTACATTCCAAGACCTTCAATCTGATATATAATATGTCCCAAAAAGACCTCATATAACACACAAAATTTATTACTCAAAAAGTTTCATTACAAGGCAAATCCTTAGTCGGTTTTTCCGCAACTTAAATCTGATTTTTCTCAAACTTTATACTTCATATATAAACATCATATATAGTCATATCATGGCTTTAAACTCATTTAAATCATGATTAAAAAGTCTCATATTCATCTTAACTTGCTTAACACTTCGGCAAACCTTTCTTGTCCTTGTAGAAGGATTTCATCCTTTTTGAGCTTATATCAATTGACTCACGACGTACTTTCATGTACAAAAACATGGGTTGTAACATTCAATGTACCCAATTTGTAGATATTTTGTAGATAAATTGTAGGTTATTTATATTCTAATTGTAGATGCTTTGTTTTCTGTTTTCACAAATCCAAAATAACTAAAACTTCTACAAAATCTTCTGCAAAAAATGCAATTATGTCGAAAATACCAATTAAGCTACAATTGAATGGGAATTGGGATATTAAAATTCAATGTACCCAGTTTGTAGATATTTTGTATGAATTGTAGATGCTGATTGTAGATGTTTATTATTCTGATTGTAGATGCTTTATTTTCTGGTTTCACAAATCAAAAACGACTAAAACTTCTACAAATCTTCTGCAATAAACAGTCTACAATTTAGTATAAATGTAGTAATTATGTAGATACCCTTACAAATAATACTGCTTCATACATACTTAAACTGATTTGTTGTATATTTGTAGAATTTTTGTAGAAAATATACTGAAAGATATGTTCTTTCAGTATATATCTAGCATATTCTCTGTTGCTAATTGATTCTGTTTTTATCTTATCTCTAACTGGAATGGTTCTGATGGATGTTTGAATTGGGAAATGTTAAGGTAAAGATTTTCAGTTAATATTACCGAACATTTCCAAGAATGCAGTATTTATTCACCAAAAATTGCTACTGATTTTCCATCACAACTAATAGCATCATCTGGAATATATGGAAGAACCAAAAGCAATATTTTGAGTTAGGCTTCAACGAGAAACTTATAAATGGTATCTTGCATCGAAGAATGAATATTGGAGGAATTTGCATCCAAGAATGCTTGGATTAAGCACTTCAAATTCTGTTCTCATATAAACAAAGAAGAATTTTCAGATTCCTTTAATTAAGGAGTAAAAAACGTACAATTAATTATATCCTTAATTAATTATGGTATAAAGTTGGTAATTTAATATACTAAGTGTAATATAGACAAACCTTAAACATTGAGGGTAATAAGGTTTCATATGTGTCATAGGAATGTAAAAATTCAATTTTTTTTTTTGCGAGATTGCGCCTGAATTTTCGTCTTGTTCAGTTTGTATGCAACCGACAAGTCTAGTTATATGGTAATTTTAGATGCACAAAAGCAGAGACCATTTTTAAAATAAAATATAGTAATAATTTAAAGTCATTGAGGACTCCACTTCATGAGGTAATAATTACAAACTATAAAAGTAGAAACGGATTCTTCAACTTCTGGAATAGAAAGTGCGACGTAGTTAATCAATCACTGCTAGGAAGTTAAAGTGACCGCAAACATAAGCTGGTGAAGTAGATTAGAGATAGAGAACAGGCAATTATCTAACTGCTAACAAAGAATATCTGACTCAAATCATCATCTAGGAAGAACTTTTCTTTTCAGTTTTCAAAGTTAAAAACTCCTATCCCGACTAACAATATTGTATATGCATACAGAAACCCCCCAAGACGGAAATATCTCCATGTACAGAACAAAAACACACTTTTCCCCAAAATGGTGACAAGTAGCTTTACTGCTGACTTCACTTTCTACCGCTAGTCCCAATTCGAGGCTTGCCTTTAACCTCAGACTCCTGCATGAAATAGCATAATTAATCGTCTTTTGCCTTTAAACACTAATACTTTCTTTTTCTTTCGTTTCGGGATTGATGAGTATATATGATTCAAACACTGAAGAAACCAAGGTTCTTCTGTTGTTCATGGAATATACCTGTGGGAAGTGCAAGTAAATGTATGTTTTTGCAGTTGATGGATTATGATTTTCTGCACCCTTACTCCAATCATAACAAACCTACAAACAAAACCCGATAATCAAATTGGATACAGAAGTAAATTTGCATGCAAGACTTAGAGAATCAGAAGAGTTGGTGACAACAAGACATCAGTAGTTTCAAGAACTAGGGGAAAATACAGAGAAAAAAATAAGTTCCATTATGCATTCGTTTTGGCAAGGGAAAAGGCTACACGGGAACTGGGATAAGTATCCTAGGGAGAGGGTGAGTGTGAACTACAAAAGGATACTCATAGTAGAAGTTCTATTTTCTACTGAATAAAAGTCACCAAAAACATACCGCATATGCATATATTGAGCCATCATGGTTGAAAGCACTGCAAGGTATAGGCTGGCTGCATCTTGACATTGCCTAAAGAAACACACATAGAAAACTCATAAAACAAGATGCTAAAGCTGAAGAGGCTGCAAATGTTAAATACAAACCATTCTTGTCTTCTTCCGCTTAAATTATAACATGCTATAAAGAATGAGCCAGTATTAAAACATGCTAGTGTAACTGAAAAGCATGCCAGCGTCCAACTTGATATAGCACTACTTGATTGGAATAGATTTAAGATGTTAGATTTGATGATGATAAGTAGTTATAGTAATGATCGAAAAGTTGTTTGATGAAAATATCACATCCAAGGTTAAAAATTTAATAGTTTATGGATTTGAATCGTTGAAGTTGTCAAAGTTGAATAAGAATAAGATTGTGTCAAACATTGACACATTTTAGGATGCTCCAAAATAGAAAGTGTCACATGAAGTGAGGATTAAACTGTAAAAGACAAATTATGGAGTATTAGGATGAAATGGGTTAAGTGGAGCGGAATGGACATTGAGAATTCATATAGCTGCACCAACTAGGTTGGTAATGAGCCATTACTGTTGCACGGAGAATGAACCAGAAAACTCAGATCAGCATAAGTGAGGTTGCAGCTGATAAAATGAGGGTCACAAGCAATCAATTGTCTTTATATTGTATCAAAGCAATAAAAGGTAGCTGAGGACATAACATAATGATTTTTTCATTAAATAAAAGCCCCAGAAGTAGTATTTCCTTTGCTTAATGAATGACTGTCTGCTACTATTCATGGGTCACCTGATTATAAATTTGCAAAAACCGAGAAATCATAGAAACTCCCATAGAAAAACCCAATTTTCAGAAAGGTCATGTCGGCCAAGTAAGATCTTATAGAGCAATCCTCTTTTGCTAGATGAAGAGTTTTCATTTTGTCATAGTAAAAGCAAATTAATGAATAAAGAAAATGAAAAGAGATATTTCAGTCTTTTATTGTCCAGAAACTAGGATATTCAAAAAAAAAAGTAAGATGCCTTGTCAAGTTCATGCATTTATATGTATGAGAAGTCCATTCTAAGAAAGACTAATTCTTGTATTCATAAAATTGACAATGAACTTTGCAGAAACCAGCACTTAAAAAGCTCAAGCATACCTTAAGCCTCTGCTTGCTGTCTTTGTCCCAAAAGTTGAAGGCGCCATCAGATCCTGCAGTTGCAAATGTTCCATGAACCTGGGTGAGACAGCATGTAAGACATGGCAAATGAGTTGAAGTAGCAATATCAATAGCAGTATTCAGTAGTATAAAGTCTATACATCTTCCCTGAGGACCAACTGTAGGAAGCTAGTCCGCTATTGTATTTATCAATTCTGTGTTCAGTTTGCTTATTGATACAAGCTTGCTATATACTTTCAAGTCACTTGCTCTTACACTTGAATTTTATAATGATTGATTCAAGTCATTTAGCAGGGTGCTCAGGACAGTTTATAGGAGATACACTTGAATTTTATAATGATTGATTCAGTTCCACCTAAACTAAGAATACCAGTCTAAAGGTAAGGACAGCTGAAATGCCACAACCATAAACCTTCTAGATCTTAATTACACAAGACCAGAAATGTACAGCACCATATATAGGCTTATTAACGATAACTTGCTAAAAATAGTTCGTGCTGCAATAAGCAATTTTTCTTGCTCAACATTATTATCCACTAGACATCATAAGAAAAGACATAAGAGACAGCAACACATCCTCTACCTCCAAATATATATATATATATATATATATATATATATATATACACACACACACATATATATAGAGAGAGAGAGAAAAAGATCTTACAGGATGGAAGTTCAGAGAGTTGACAGAGTAAATTTCATTGCCCTCCCTGTGGCACTTGAATGTGAAATTTTTATTTTGTTGCGAATCATCAAGATGATGCACACCAACCCGTCCTTCAATTGAGCCAACCTAAAATATAGGATGTATAACATTAAAACGAGAAGTACCCAAAGAACCTAGATGCATTTTCATATAATGTATTCACAAATCAAATATGACGAATTTTTCAGACAGCATGCAAGAATAGAAATAAGCTATAACCCATAGGGAAACCTTTCAAGAATGCTTAGGACAGTTAAACCCAAAGACGCCACAAAACTCTTTTTCAGAAAATAACTAGAGTAGATCAGTAGAAGTGTCTTTTCTTAAGGAGGAATATTCAGTAGAAGTGTCTTTAAACATCAAAACGCATAAGCAAAGGGGACTTGGTCCTCCTTCCATTATCTTAATAACAACCTTGGATCACCCTGTACCACTTTTTGTCTTTTCCTTTCTTGGATTTTGTTGTGTAAGATCCAAAATGCTTTACAAACAAAACATCTACAAGAGTTCAGTTCACTGTTAATACAAAGCTTCCTTGGTTGCTTCTCTCACACTTTTGATAATTCAAGAAAGGCCAATCATTTCCTCCATCCACCCTCTCCCCAAAAACATACCACAGGAAAAAGAGAGAAAAGGAAAAATAAAATTTTATGAGAGAGAGGGCAAAGGAGTTTAAAGAGTTTGGACTGTTTCCATAAGATAGATAGCTACTGAAAAGAAGGATAAAGATAAAGTTCTAGGGCAGATAAAGAGAATACTGCCAGCATCACAAAGAGAAACTTTGCAAAATCAGCTTGCATCACCCAATTGTGTGAAACCCAACCAAGTGATCTACCTCCTCCTCGAGGCAGCACAGGTTGCCTAAAACTTTGAAGAACAGTATGATTTAAGTAATGTCAGCAAGAGTATGTTATCAGTTTTCAAACACTCCACGTAATTCTAGTGTAACAGGAGGTATCTTATGCGCATCAGTCATTTCCAGCGGAAGGAAAAGGTAAGACCACTTGTCATCAAGAAGAAAACACCTTGACTATCTATTATCTAATTGCAAAGTCTTGGATGAACTTGACAAACCAAAGGTAATAACACTCTTCTAGTTTTGTCTCTTTATTATCTGTAGTTTGATATAGAAGGAACTTATATCAGCTCAAACTTATAAGCTCTGAGATCATTCTACTAACTACTCCAATTTGTGGGTTCTTAGGCATTTGTATAAGTTGGGTAAAAAAGAAGAGCGAGCAGCTTAACATAGCATACACAAAAAGGTATTAGATCATGCAACAGAGAAATTACATTATGAAATAGCTACTCACCAAGAAACCTTGTTGATCAGGAAAGGCAGCTAAACACCGAGTCTGATACTTTAAGGGAGAGGTAATCCTCTTGAACTCAGTCTGCAATAATTTTAAGTAACAACTCAACCTCATAGTGTGGTGGCCACAATAATAAGTATAAACTTTTAGCATTTACAAGGGAATGCTCGTAGTATGTGGAAGCTGCAAAATGATTAGTTCTTGGATATCCAACAAAAGAATTTCTGTATGTGTAACTCGGCTTTTCTATTTCTTATCTTGAGAATATGCAGTATCATTAAGTTTTCTCTATCCTTCCCCTTTTTTAACTAGTGAGTAGTGGGAGTAAGAAGAAAAATATGTCGCAATACCTATGAAATTAATGTTCTTAACATTCTAATATTTATTTTGGTTAACATGCAAGCCTTCAACTTCAATTTTTCGGAACTAAAAATGCTCTCTGAAAAGGCTTTAATAATATGACAATCTTTCATCAAATGTAGGTCTGGATATATTATATTAAGAATTTAGTAAATATTATATTACATTAGTAGTTTTATCACTCTATCCACAGAGTGACCTGGCACCTACAAAACAATAGTTGGCTGCCAAAATTGCAGAAAGATCAAGACTTGACAAACTAGTCTCTCTCCAGTAAAATCATAAAGCACAGACAGAATAACTGTAGCAATAAACCACAACCGCTGGAGGGTACTTTTAGTGCAGTTATTATCTTTGGAGGGTACTTTTATTGCAGTTAATATCTTCGGATATGGCACACTACACTAACAAATGAATTCAGTGACCTTTTCCAGTTTCTCTTATCCTGATTCTACAATTTGCAGTGTTGAAGTAGTGGAAGCTGGAACATCTGCCAAGATTGGGAGTGGAAAGATTTATGGCATTGTCGAGCAGTATGTAGGAGGTAAACAAGGCACGCTGACAGTTTATAAAATGAGATAGATTGGTGAAATAAGGGGCCTTTCCGCTGCTCAGGCTAGGCATCATAACTTGATCTATTCTGTGAACTTAATTAAGAATTGGTGATGGAACAAAATCCCTAACAAAAGTAGCTTGCTTCAGTTGAACAGCTTTGCATGGAG
>MU715938.1:7618-48528 GCA_026770625.1 Nicotiana glauca | reverse complement strand
TTGGGGGGGGGGGGGTGAAACATGATGTTAAGCAACAAATTGTGAACTATCTTGGATTTGTACAAGGTGATTTGCCCTTTAAATACTTAGGCATTCCTTTGTCTTCCAAGAAAATTGCATTGATCCAATGGCAACCCTCAATTGATAGAATACACAGGAAAGGTATCTTCTTGGACTGCAAAAAAGCTTTCTTATGCTGGTCGAATACAATTAGTCAAATCTGTTATTTTGGGAATCCTGACATATTGGGCTCATCTGTTTATTCTGCCTTCCAAAGTATTAAAGTTGATAGATGCTATGTGTAGAAGCTACATATAGTTTGGTACTAATACTATTACCAAAAAGAGCTATGTGGCATGGGACAAAATGTGTACTCCAAAATCGACTGGTGGTATGAATATCATCAACCTGATAATCTGGAACAAGGATGTAGTTGCTAAAGTATGTTGGGATCTAACTCATAAAGAAGACAAATTGTGGATTAGGTAGATCAATGCCTACTACATCAAACAACAACAGATTCAGACTAGTTGGATGGTTCGAAGAATAATAGCTTCCAGAGATGTCTTATAACAAAGTCAATGCACAGGAGATAACAAAGTGACTACCAGACATATGTATCTACAGCTGCTGGGAGACCTGCCAAGAATGAGTTGGAAGAGCTTGGTATTTCAGAATTCTGCCCGACCAAAGGCTATTTTCAGCCTATGGTTAATGTTACATGGAAGACTACCTACCAAAGATAGAATAGCAAGCTGGTGAATGGCCATTGATCTAAGCTGTGTATTATGCCAGGGACAACTAGAAATAAGAGATCATCTATTTCTACGTTGTCCTTATACAACAGATATATAGAGTAGAATATGGAGATGGATTCAAGAAGATAAAGGAAACTACGGTTATTGGCATCATCATCTTCAATGGATTATCAAGAAAGCAAAAGGAAAATACAACCAGGCCAGTATTTGCAGACTGGTATTCACAAAAACCTCCTATGCAATATGGCTGGAAAGAAATAGTCATATCTTTGAAAAGAGATATTGACAAGGTGCTAGTATAGTTCGAGAGATAGCCTATATGTGTAATGTTAGAGTTGAACCTAAATCTAGAATGCAATTACAAAAGTACTTATTAGTATAGAGAGTAACAACTTGTATAGGTCTTGGAGTTGAGAAGGGTAATGTGATTTAGTTGAGATAGTCAGCAGAGATGATGCTGATTATAGTTTTGTAATGATCTCACTTTGGTGATTAATATAAAGAAATTAATTACCAAAAAAATAAGTTATATAATGCGATACTAAAACTCACGGAGCATATGTAAGTCATCGGAAAGTATGAAGTCTTATCCTAGTCCTAGAGAAAGAAGAAACATTAGGAACTCATACAAGTGATCATCTTTCAATTTTTCATTTTCAAAAAGAGGAATATGTTATGAAATAAAAGTAATATATCAAAATTTGAACAAGAAAGAGAGATAGAAAGAAGGAGCTTATTTCTTCTTCAATTATATCAACTAAACAAACATTTACAAGGCCTATTTATAGGCATAGATGATATATGTTGTGGTGAAAATTGAGTAGACAGAGAGATGGGCATCCACAGTGTAAGGATGAGATATATTGATCCATACACTATTTACAACACTTCTCCTTGGATGTCCATGTCAAAACAAAACTATGCCTCATTAAGAACTTATTAAGATGTACATAGTTATTTATAATATGCATTGCTTGCTGCCTCATTAAAAACCTTACCAAAAAAATCTAGTGGGATAAAACCTTGGTTAAGGAAAAAAGAGTGCAGCGCATATTTTACTTCCCCTGATGAAAATGTCACCTAATGTCTTGGAGATAACGCTGTCAAATCTTGTATATCAGCTTCTCAAATATTGGGGTTGGCAATGCCTTAGTAAACAGATCCGCCAAATTATCACTTAAACGAACTTGTTGAATATTTATTTCACTGTTCTTTTGAAAATCGCGAGTGAAGAAGAATTTTGGTGAATATATTTTTTAAACTGTCTCCTGAATGTATTCTTCTTTCAGCTGAGATATACATGAAATATTGTCTTCGTGAAATATTGTTGAAATATTTCCATTCAAAGAAAGACCACATATTCTATAAATGTGTTGAGTTGTCACGACCCATTTCCATAATAGGTCATTGTTACGACCCTAACCCCAAACCCGGTCGTGATGGCGCCTCTCATGAAGACAAGGCCTGCCAGTTTGACCCAAATCATCTTTTAAACAGTTAATCAACACAAAGAAATAGTCTAAACATGATTTAATAATACTGAATAGCGGAAATATAAATAACAATGCAGAAGCCAACCCGACACATCCCTAACTGGGGTATCACAAGTCATGAGCATCTATAAACCATGATACAAGTCTGCTAAATCCAATATCTAGTACAAATGTTTGAAGGACATAGAAATGACAAGATAGTAGAGACACAGGACTGCGGACGTCAACAGCTACCTCGTAATCTCTGAAAACCGCCTGGAACTGGAGGAATCAGCACTCAGGAGCGGAACCAGCAACTCCTGAATCTACACATATGGTGCAGGGAGTAATGTGAGTACTCCGACCTAGTGAGTAACAAATATAAATAATGACTAAAGGTAAGAAAACATGTAAAGCATAAGACATTCCATAATGAAGCAGTAAATCATCATTTAAAAACAGTAAATCAGTGAAAATCAAGTAAAATCTCCTTTCGACAGGTAAACAGGTAATTGACAACTAAATAATGTAAAGTAAACAGATAGAAGTTTGCCCCTCGGGTTCAGTATCCACAAATTCGCCCCTCGGAATAAATCTCAGTATAGTACCAGCCCCTCGGGTTCAATCTCACATCACAAATGTGTACTCACGCTCACTGGGTGTGTACAGACTCTTACGACCCAAGCGCAATAATAAGCCATCTCGTGGCATCAAATCTAGGCCCTCGGACTCATATCAATCAAGCCACCTCGTGGAATATATATCTCAGGCCCTCGGCCTCAAATTAGTATCAGCATTTCCTCACAATATAGGCCCTCGGCCTTACTCAGTCCACAAATTATCACAAGCCATTCGGGAAATAGTAAAATAGTGTTTTTCAACTCAAACATCATTTAGAATACCATTTAAGTCTTAAAAACTGAGAAAGAGTGGCTAAATAGTAAAACAATGGAAATTATCATGATTGACTTCAAGTAATAAGTCAAAACAATGAGAAAATAGTCGTAAAAATCCCCGAAGGGTTCAAATAATTGGCACGAAGCTCAAATATGACATTTAGAACAAATCATGATGATAGCAAATAAGTCTCAGTCAAATACGCGATAAAATCATCAATCGGGACGGACCAAGTCACAATCCCCAATAGTATACTACCCCATGCTTGTCATAAAGCGCGTGTCTCACTTCAATATAGCACTACAATGTGTAAAATTCGGGATTTCAAACCCTTAGAGCATCATTTAAAATCATTACTCACCTTGAACAGGCTAAATCTCTAGCTCGCGATGCCTTTGCCCCTCGAATCGGCCTCCACGCGCGTCGGATCTATCCAAAATCAGAACGAGGATATCAAAATATGTCAGGGGAACAAAGACCAAATGAAAACAATCAATAAAGGGCATAAATCCCGAAATTAGCAAAATTCGAGCCCCAGGCCCACTTCTCAAATCAAAAAAGTTTACATCAACGGGTTCCTTATTTTCCCGCGAGTTCATACATATCAAAAGTTATCCGATCCGACCCCAAATGGTCCTCCAAATCCCCAATTAAAAGTCCAAAATTCCAAGCCCTAGTTCTTCCATTTTTAGCTTAAGTTTCCATGATTTTCTAGGTGGATTTCACAATAGAATCGAGTTTTAAGTCCGAAATTCTTACCTCCAAATATTTCCCCTTGAATCCCTCTTCAATCTCCTTCAAAAAGCTCCCAAAAATACCAACTATTGAGGTAATGAGCCCCAATCGCGGATAAAACGAATTAAAAACATTCTGCCGAGGCCTAACTTTCCTTCTTCCCAAACGCGGTCAAACCCTCTCGTTCGCGAAGCACAACCTCGCGTTGAGCAATTTTTCCTCTATGCGAATGCATAAAACCCATCGCGAACGCGATGCTTCATCCACCTAAACCTTTGCAAACGCGCTCACCCCTACGCGAACGCGATGAACAGTTGACCTTGAACCCCTCAGACCCAAATTACTCTACGTGATCGCAAAGTCCTTCTTGCGAACGCGATGCACTGCTTCCCAAACTTCCGCGAACGTGAAGCCCCTCTCGCCAACACGAAGGCTTCATTCCTAGCCTTCCTCAATCCTTCTACGCGATTGCGGGACACCTTACGTGATCGCGAAGGGCAAATTCTCTACAACACTAAACCTGCAATTTCTGCTACCTTTCAACTTCCAAAATGATCTGGATGACCACCCGAAACTCACCCGAGGCCCCTGGGACCTCAACCAAAGGCACCGACACATCCTAGAACCTTATTCAAACTTGTTTCAATCATCAAAACACCTCAAATAATATCAAATCAACTAAAACACGTCGGATTCAAGCCTAAGTTTCTAAAATCTTCCGAAATACGCTTTTGATAAAAAAGCCAACCAAACCACGTCCAAATGACTTGAAATTTTGCACATACATCCCAAATGACACAACAAAGCTACTGAAACTCTCGAAATTCCATTCCGACCCTCATATCAAAATCTCGCCTATCAACCGGAAATCGCCAAAATATCAACTTTGCCCATTCAAGCCTAAATCTTCTCTACACCTCCAAAACCAATTCTGATCATACTCCTAAGTTATAAATCACCTCCCGAAGCTAATCAAACCATCAGAACTCACATCCAAGCCCTCTAGCACATATGTCAACATCCAATTGACTTTTTCAACTTAAACCTTCTTAAAAAGACTAAGTATCTCAAATCTTAGCAAAATCATTCCGGACTCGATCTGACCAACCCGATACTACAAAACACGGATAACGAAGCATAAAGAAGCTGAAATGGGGAAAACAAAGCGGTAACTCATGAGACAACTGGCCGGGTCGTCACATCCTCCCCAACTTAAACAAACGTTCGTCCTCGAATGAGTCAAGAAATATACATGAAGCCTTAAATAGGTGAGGATATCTGCTCCACATCTCCCGCTCGGTCTCCAAGGTAGCCTCCTCCACAGGCCGACTTCTCCACCGCATGTTCACTGAAGCTATATCCTTTGACCTCAACTTCCAAACCTGATGACCCAAAATAGCTACTGGCTCCACATTATAGGTCAAATCATCATCCAACTGAACCGTGCTAAAATCCGAGACATGAGACGGATTCCCAATATACTTCCGGAGCATAGAAACGTGAAATACCAGTTGCACACTCGACAAGCTGGATGTCAAAGAAAGCTCATAATCCACCTCCCCAATCCTCCGAAGCACCTCAAAAGGCCCAATGAACCGAGGACTCAATTTCCCTTTCTTCCCAAATCTCATAACACCCTTCATGGGTGAAACCTTCAACAGAACCTTCTCGTCAACCATGTAGGACACATCTCGAACCTTTCTATCAGCATAACTCTTTTGCCTCAACTGCACTGTACAAAGCCTCTCTTGAATCACCTTCACCTTCTCCAAAGCATCATGTACCAAATCAGTCCCCAATAGTCTAGCCTCACTGGGCTCGAACCAACCAACTGGAGATCTGCACCGCCTCCCATACAAAGCCTCATATGGAGCCATCTGAATACTCGACTGGCAGATATTGTTATAAGCAAACTCTGCAAGTGGTAGAAACTCATCCCATGATCCTCCAAAATCAATGACACAAGCACGCAACATGTCCTCTAATAATTGAATAGTGCGCTCGGACTGTCCGTCCGTCTGAGGATGAAAAGCTGTGCTTAACTCCACCTGAGTACCCAACTCTCTCTGCACGGCTCTCCAAAACTGCAAAGTAAACTGAGTACCTCTATCTGAAATGATAGAAATCGGAACACCATGCAAACGGACAATCTCCCGGATATAAATTCCTTCTAACCGCTCTGAAGAATAGGTAGTACACACCGGAATAAAGTGCGCGGACTTGGTCAGCCGATCCACAATCACCCAAATAGCATCTAATTCTTCAAAGTCCGTGGGATCCCAACTACAAAGTCCATGGTGATCCTTTCCCACTTCCACTCAGGAATAACCATCTTTTGAAGCAAACCACCCGGTCTCTGATGCTCATACTTCACCTGCTGATAATTGAGACACCGAGCTACAAGTCCCCTAATATCTTTCTTCATTCTTCTCCACCAATAGTGTTGCCTCAAATCCTGATACATCTTCGGGACACCCAGATAAATGGAATACCGCGAGCTATGAGCCTTCTCTAGAATCAACTCCCAAAGCACATCCACATAGGGCACACAAATCCGGCCCTGCATCCTCAACACCCCATCATCACCGATGGTCACATCTCTAGGGACAAACAAATACAGATCATCATACTGACGCTATATGATGCGATCATATAAGGAAGATCAAGAAACCATACAAGCCAACACCCGACTGGGCTCTGAAATATCCAACCTCATGAACCGATTGACCAAGGCCTGAACATCAATTGCAAGAGGTCTCTCCCCAACTGCAATATATGCCAAACTCCCAATACTCACTGCCTTTTGGCTCAAAGCATCGGCCACCACATTGGCCTTTCCCAGATGATACAATATAGTGATATCATAATCCTTAAGCAACTCCAACCATCTCCACCGCCTCAATTTAAGATCCTTTTGCTTGAATAAATGCTGAAGACTGCGATGATCAATGAACACCTCACAAGATACACCATACAAGTAATGCCTCCAAATCTTCAATGCATAAACTATGGCAGCCAACTCCAAATCATGAACGTGGTAGTTTTTATCATGGGGATTCAACCGACGAGAAGCATAAGCAATAACTCTACCCTCCTACATCAATACACAACCAATCCTAACTCTCGAAGCATCATAATAAACGGTATATGAACCTGAAGCTAATGGCAAAACCAACACTGGAGCTGTGGTCAAAGCTGTCTTGAGCTTCTGAAAGCTCTCTTTACACTCGTCCGATCATACAAATGAAGCACCCTTCTAAGTCAACTTGGTTAAGGGCGATGCGTTAGATGAGAATCCCTAAAAAAACCGGCGATAATAGCCTGCCAAACTAAGAAAGCTGTGAATCTCTATGGCTGAGGACAATCTGGGCTAACTCTGGACCGCCTCTATCTTCTTTGGATCAACCTGAATACCCTTGCTGGACACCACGTGCCCCAAGAAAACCACTGAACTGAGCCAAAACTCACACTTGGAGAATTTTGCATAAAGCTTCTCCTCCCTCAATCTCTGCAACACAACTCTCAAATGCTCTACGTGCTCCTCCTAACTATGCGAATACACCAGAATATCTTCAATGAAGAATATGACAAATGAATCGAGATAAGGCCGAAACAAGCTGTTCAACAAATGCATAAATGTTGTTGGGGCATTGGTCAACCCAAAAGACATTACCAAAACTGATAATGACCATATCGATTCATAAAAGTTGTCTTAAGAATATCCGAATCCCTGATCTTCAACTGGTGATAACCTGAACGGAGATCAATCTTGGAGAACACCCTCGCTCCCCGAAGCTGGTCGAATAAATCATCAATGCGAGGCAAAGGATACTTGTTCTTAATTGTTACCTTGTTCAATTATATATAATCAATGCACATTCTCATTGTGCCATCCTTCTTCTTCACAAATAGAACCGGCGCACCCCAAGGTGACACACTAGGCCGAATGAATCCCGTATCTAGGAGTTCCTGAATCTGCTTCTTTACTCCTTTAACTCCGCTGGTGCCATAAGATACGTCGGAATAGAAATGGGCTGAGTTCCCGGCACTAGGTCAATACCAAAATCAATATCCTTGTCCGATGGTATGCCCGGCAAGTATGCAGGGAACACATCGAGAAAATCCCTCACAACAGGAACAGAATCAATACTGGGAGTATCAGCTCTGACATCCCTCACAAATGCTAGATATGAAAGACAACCCTACCCAACCACATGCTGGGCCTTCAAGAAAGAGATCACTCTACTATGAACATAATTAGTCACACCATGCCACTCGATCCGTGGCACACCCTACATAGCCAAATTGACTGTCTTAGCATGACAACCCAGAATAGAACGACACGGAGATAACTAGTCCATGCCCAAAATGACATCAAAATCCACCATTCTCAATAGCAATATATCCACTCGGGTCCTAGACCCCCAATAGTGACCACACATAATCGGTACACACGGTCTACAATAACAGTATCGCCCATCAGGGTGGATACATGAATGGGTAAAGTAGGAATCTCCCGGTACCTAAATAATGAGAAAAATACGAGGACATATAAGAAAAGGTAGAACTGGGATCAAATAATACAGAGGCATTTATGTGGCAGACTAAAACAATACTTGTAATGACGGCATCTGAAGTAATAGCATCTGGTTTGCCTAGGATAGCATAGAGACGAGCCTGACCACCGCCTGATCAATCTCCCCCTCTGGGGCGACCCCTGGTTGACTGACCTCCACCCCTAGCTGGCTGAGAGGGTGGTGATGAAGAGACCGGTGCTGAAGCCGATGACTGGACTCTCTACTGGGACGAACTATCAACCAAACGAGGACACTAACTCCACATGTGGCCTATCTCGACACACTCATAACAACGCCCAGGTACTGGAGAAGGGGACTGAAGGGAACCCCTCGCACCGGAGTGACTAGCAGATGCACTCCGCATAAAAGAGCCCTGAGCTGATGGGGCACGAGATGAACTCTGAGTTGGAAGGGCGCTGAGTGATGACTGACCCTATTGAGATCCATGATAACCATGACCTGAAGATGCCCCACAATAACCTAGGCAGGCTAACTGAGCAGGCCTGAATGAACAGCCTCTACTATTCTGAAAATGGCCCCTCGAAAGAGCACCACTATAACAGCCCGATCCACGAGGCCTTTTGGACTCCCTCTCATCTCGCTCCTAACAGCGAACCGACTCAATCTCACTAGCGATATCAACCACCTCCTTGAATGTAGCACCAGATACCCTCTCCTGGGTCATAAAATATGGAGCTGATAAGTAAGACCATCTACAAATCTTCCTTATCCTCTCTCGATCTGTCGGAACCAACCAGATGGCATGACGAGCCAACTCAGAAAACCACAACTCATACTGTGACACAGTCATATCCCCATGTCGCAACCACTCAAACTGTCTGCGTAGTTCCTCTCTGCGGGACTGCGATGCATACTTCTTCAAGAAGAGAAAGGAGAACTGGTGCCAAGTAAGGGGTGCTGCACCAGCAGGCTTACGCCTCTCATACACCTCTCACCAAGTGAAGGCAGCCCCAGAAAACTGAAAGGTAGTAAATGCCAATCTTTCTCCTAAGATAAGAGACCTAGTCTGATGAATTTTCTCCTAGGATCAAAATCTTAGTCTAATAAATCTTTCTCCTAAGATAACAAAAAGGGACCTAGTCTGATGAATTTTCTCCTAGGATCAAAATCTTAGTCTGATGAATTCTTCTCCTAAGATAGAAATCCTAGTCCAATGAACTTTCTCATACGATCAATCTTTAGTTTTCTTAAGTTATTAATCTTTAGTTTTCTTGAAATCAGGGGTCCCACCTAAAGAATAGGGTTAGTTTTTACTTTAGTCAAGCTTAGTTTATAGTTTTCCGCAAGCTCAATCCTAAGTCTAGGAGACGCGCTTCCTAGTCGGGTTCATTCAGGTTCTATTCTTAGCAGGCGCACTTTCTAGTCAAATATTCTTGGTTTGATTCACAGGAGACGCACATCCCAGTCAAGTCTTTAGTTTTACTCTCATCGTTGTATCAATAGCATAGGTGATTTACAGTTTTGTTAACAACACACATATCTTTCTAGTGCAAACTGGGGCAGAAAATTTTGTTTGTTTTGTTGTTTTGATTGTAGGCATCCACCTGGGGAATGAAGGAATTCATTTCAGAATTATTTTAAGTTTTGGAAATGTCACGACCCCCAACCCCGGTCGTGATGGCGCCCAACACCTTGTTAGGCAAGCCCGACCTTTAGAACATTCTCATCCCAAGTTTACAAAGCTCCTTATCAGTTATTAAATATAAAAACACCGAATAAGAAAAATCTCAATCTGATAGTAATAACAACTGTGCGAAAACCACAATAATATTCAAAATAGCCCATATCAGATCTGGCGTCACGAGTCAGAGCCCCTAGATACAACAGAGCAACGTCCTATACATATGAAAGCCTAGATGCGGAAGTAAAGAAAGATAAGAGGAGAAATCGGGTCCTGCGGACGCCAGGCAGCTACCTTGATGACTCCGACAGATAAACTAGGCAGCAACAACAAACTCAGCTATGCCTCCTAGATCCCTGTATCTGCACATAAGGTGCAGGGAGTAAAGTGAGTACTCCAACTCAGTGAGTAATAAAAAGAAATAACGAGTGAAAGCATAAAATCCCATAAAGGCACAAATGACGCTATTTCAAGCAGTAAAAATCAATTATACAATAAATCCGTGGAGTAATAGATAATTCTCTTTGAAAACAGTGAAGGCAATTAATTTCAACAAGTAAAGAATAACCAGAAACTCGCCCCTCGGGCTTAATATCAAATCCTTAGCACAGTATCATCCCCACGGGCTCACTCCCAATCACCAACACATAACATCAGCCGCTCGAGCTCACTCCCACCTCACGAAAACACAACATCGGCCTTTCGGGCCCACTCCCAACTCACCTGGGTATCCTGTGCTCACTAGGGGTGTGTACAGACTCCGGAGGGGCTCCTACAGCCCAAGCGCAAAATCATAAGGCCTTAAAGCCTTCACACGTCACACTAGAGGCCTGAAAGCCTCCTCACATAACACTCGAGGCCTGGAAGCCTCCTCACATCACTCAACATATCCTCACATAAGGCCGTCGGCCTCAATCAGTCCAGAAANNNGAGGAAAATAGTGATGTAAATCCACACAAGATTTCAAGTAATTGGCACGAAGCCCAAATATGGCAATAAGCCCAAATCATGGTGAAAAACAATAAATTTTTATCAAATACGCGGTAAAATTTCAACTGAGATGGACCAAGTCGCAATCCCCAATAGTAAATGACCCTGCGCTAGTCATACAACGCGTGTCTCATATCAACATAGCAGTATGTTGTGCAATTCGGGGTTTCAAACCCTCAGGGCATCATTTAAAATCATTACTCACCTCAAGATGGTCAAAGTCTAGCTTGCTATGCCCTTGCCTCTCAAATTAGCCTCCTCATGCGTAGAATCTGGCCAAAACCACAAGGAATACGTTATGATAAGCTAATGGGACATAACCCAATTGAAAGAACTCGAAAAACACCCAAAAATACGAAGTTGGCAAAACCCGAGCCCCGGGCCCACGTCTCGAAAAATTATGAAATTAACATCACCGGCTTTCTTATCTCGCCACGAGTTCATACATACCAAATTCACAAAAATCGGAGTCCATTTGACCCCTCAAATCACTAGTTTAAACTCTTTCAAATTTCAAGCCCTAACCTCCATTTTTAGCCTTAATTCCCTTGGATTTTCAGTGTTAATCCACGTTTTTACACCATAACAACATAATCTAGGACCAAGAATCCATACCTGATGAAGACTCTCGAAACCCTCTTCGAAATCGCCCAAAATCTCCTTAGTCCGAAATGAAAATGTTGAGTTGCTTCTAAAATTCGCGAAGATGAAATTAATACCCTCTGAACAGCAGTTTGCGCTTCTGCGATGCTTTTTGTTGCTTTTATGACACCGCTTTTGCGATTCTTTATCCGCTTTTGCGGTTCTTCAATTTTTACCCAGGACCGCTTCTGCGGTCAACCAATCGCAAATGCGAGACCGCTTCTGCGGTCCGCATGTCCGCTTTTGCGGAACCTCCCAAGCCTCTTCCTTTCGCTTCTGCGGCTTCCCCTATCGCTTCTGCGGTCCATTTCCACAGAAGCGGGAATACCAGATATCATATCCTTTAGCTAATCCTTAAACTCCAATTTCATCCCGTTAGCCACCCGAAATCACCCCGAGGCCCCCGAGACCTCAACCAAAAGTACCAACACAACTTAAAACATTATTCAAACTTGCTCGAACCATCAAAACACTATAGTTATCATCAAAATCATCAAATTTCCTTAAATCAAATCCTAAGTCCAACCAAAACTTCTAAAACTCGCATTCGATCGAAAACCCGACCAAACAATGTCCGAATGACATGAAATTTTACACACATATCCAAAATCACCTAAAAGAAGCTACAGCAACCCTCAAAATTCCGTTCCGACCCTCGGATCAAAATCTCACCTATCAACCGGAATTCGCCAAAATTCAAATTTCGTCAATTCAAGCCTAATTCCACACCGGACCTCCAAATTCAATTCCGATCACACTCCTAAGTCACAAATCATCCCTCAAAGTTAACTGAACCATCAGAACTCACATCCGAGCCCTCTAACTATATAGTCAACTTTCACTTGATTTTTCCAAAACAAGCTTCCTTCTAAGAGGATAAGTGCCTCATTTCCAACTAAAATGAATCCAACTCTCCCCGATCAACTCAAATACTGATATTAAATCATAGAGAAACATAATATGGGGGAAATGGGGCGGTAACTCACGTGACAACGGGCCGGGTCGTCACATCCTCCCCAACTAAAACAAACGCTCGTCCTCGAGCGGGTCAAGAAACATACCTGGAGTCTCAAATAGGTGGGGATATCTACTCCGCATCTCCTGCTCGGTCTCCCAAGTAGCCTCCTCCACGGGCCGACCTCTCCACTGCACCTTCACTAAAGGAATATCCTTGGACCTCAGTTTTCAAACCTGTCAACCCAGAATAGCCATCGGCTCCACATCATATGACAAATCATCACCCAACTGAACCGTGCTGAAGTCCAACACATGAGACGGGTCCCCAACATACTTCCGGAGCATAGATACATGGAATACCGGATGCACACTAGACAAGATGGGTGGCAAGGCAAGCTCATATGCCACCTCTCCAATCCTCCTAAGTAACTCAAAAGGCCCAATGAACCTCAGACTCAGCTTCCCTTTCTTCCCGAACCGCATAACACCCTTCATGGGCGAAGTCTTCAACAAGACCTTTGCGCCTACCATATAAGACACATCACGAACATTCCGGTCCGCGTAACTCTTCTGGCGCGACTGTGCTGTACGAAGCCTCTCCTGGATCAACTTCATCTTCTCTAAAGCATCCTGAACCATCTCAGTCCCCAACAATCTAGCCTCGCCGGGATCGAATCATCCAACTAGAGATCTACATCGCCTACCATACAACGCCTCATACGGGGCCATCTGAATGCTCGATTAATAACTGTTGTTGTAGGCAAACTCTGCAAGCGGCAAAAACTCATCCCATGAACCTCCAAAATCTATAACACAGGCACACAACATGTCCTCTAAAATCTGAATAGTGCGCTTGGACTGTCCGTTCGTCTGAGGATGGAATGTTGTGCTCAACTCTACCTGCGTACCCAGCTCCCGCTGAAATACCCTCCAGAACTGAGAAGTGAACTGAGTACCTCTATCCGAGATAATAGACACTGGAACCCCATGTAACCTGACAATCTCCCGAATAAAAATCCCTGCCAGCCGCTCCGAAGAGTAAGTAGTACATACTGGAATGAAGTGCGCGGACTTGGTCAGCCGATCCTCAATCACCCAAACCGAATCAAACTTCCTCAAAGTTCGAGGGAGACCGCTCACAAAATCCATAGTAATCCTCTCCCATTTCCACTCAGGAATAACCATACGCTGAAGAACACTACCCGATCTTTGATGCTCGTACTTGACCTGATGGCAGTTGAGACATCGAGCTACACGACTCACAATATCCTTCTTGATCCTCCTCCACCAGTAATGCTGTCTCAAGTCCTGATACATCTTTGCGGCACCCGGATGAATGGATTACCGTGAGCTGTGGGCCTACCGAAGCCCATCCACATTGGGCACGCAAATCCGGCCCTACATCCTCAACACATCGTCATCATCAATGGTCACATATCTGGCATCATCATGTTGAACTCTGTCCTTAAGGACAAGCAAATGTGGATCATCATACTGGCCCTCTCTGATGCGGTCATACAAGGAGGACCGAGAAACAACGCAAGCCAACACCCGACTCGGCTCTGAAATATCTAACCTCACCATCCGATTGGCCAACGCCTGAACATCGACTACAAAGGGCCTCTCCCCAACTGGAATATATGCCAAGTTGCCCATACTAACCGCCTTCCAGCTCAAAGCATCGTCCACTACATTGGCCTTCCCCGGATGATACAATATGGTAATGTCATAATCCTTGAGCAACTCAAGCCACCTCCGCTGCCTCAAATTAAGATCTTTTTGTTTGAACAGATGCTGAAGGCTGCGGTGATCAGTATACACCTTACAAGAAATGCTATACAAGTAGTGCCTCCAAATCTTCAGAGCATGGACTATAGCTGCTAACTCCAAATTGTGCACAAGGTAGTTCTTCTGATGGGGCTTCAAATGTCGAGAAGCATATACAATAACCCTACCCTCCTGCATCAACACACATCCGATCCCAACTCTTGAGGCATCACAATACACAGTGTAGGAACCTGAAGCTGATGGCAATACCAATACTGGAGTTGTGGCCAAAGCTGTCTTGAGCTTCTGAAAGCTCTCCTAACACTCCTCGGACCACACAAATGGAGCACCCTTCTGAGTCAACTTGGTCAAGGGCAACGCAATAGAAGAAAATCCCTGAACAAACCGACGATAATACCCTGCCAACCCAAGGAAACTACGGATCTCAGTGGCCGAGGTCGATCTAGGCCAACTCTGCACCGCCTCTATCTTCTTTTAATCAACCTGAATACAGTCACTGGACACCACGTGTCCCAGAAAATCCACAGACCCAAGCCAGAACTCATACTTGGAGAACTTTGCATAAAGCTTCTCCTCCCTCAATCTCTGCAATACTATTCTCAAATGCTGGGCATGCTCCTCCTGGCTACGCGAGTATACCGGGATGTCATCAATAAACACAATCACAAAGGAATCCAGATATGGCCAGAACGCGATGTTCATCAAATGCATGAATGCAGCTGGGGCATTAGTCAGCCCAGAAGACATAACTAGAAACTCATAATGCCCATATCTCGTCCTGAAAGATGTCTTCATAATATCAGAATCCCTAATCTTCAGCTGGTGATAGCCTGATCGAAGATCAATCTTCGAGAATACCCTCGCTCCTTGGAGCTGATCAAACAAGTCATCGATACGGGGTAGTGGATATTTATTCTTCACTTTCACCTTGTTCAGCTGCATGTAATCAATACACATTCTCATTGTGCCATCTCTTTTCTTCACAAATAAGACAGGTGCACCCCACGGTGACATACTAAGATGAATAAACCCCTTATCTAGGAGTTCCTGAAGATGCTCCTTCAACTCCTTCAACTCAGCTGGTGCCATACGATAGGGAGGAATAGAGATAGGTTGAGTGCCCGGCACTAGATCAATACCGAAATCAATGTTCTTGTCCGGTGGCATACCCGGCAGGTCCGCTGGAAACACATTTGGAAAATCCCTCACAACGGGAACAGAATCAAGGCTAGGAGTCTCAGGTCCAACATCTCTCACAAATGCCAAATATGATAAACATCCCTTCCCAACCATTCGATGGTCCTTTAAGAAAGAGATTACCCTGCTGGGCACATAATCAATCATACCACACCAATCGATCCTCGGAATACCCGGCATAGCCAATATGACTGTCTTGGCATGGCAATCTAGAATAGCATGGCATGGAGATAGCCAATACATGCCCAGAATAACATCGAAATCTACCACGCTCAACAGCAACAAATCAACTCGGGTCTCCAGACCCCCAATAGTAACAAGACAGGACCGATATACATGGTCCACAATAATGGTGTCGCCCACCGGCATAGATACATGCACAGGTAACGCAAGACACCCTCGGGTCATACCCAAATGATGAGCAAAGTATGAATATAAATAGGAATAAGTAGATCGGGGATCAAATTAAACTGAGGCATCCCAGTGATAGACTGAAATAATACCTGTGATAACAACATCCGAAGCAATAGCATCTGACCGGCCCTGAAGAGCATAGAATCGAGCCTGACCACCACCCGATCGGCCTCCCCCTTTGGGGCGACCCCTAGCTGCCTGACCCTCACCCTTAGCTGGCGGGGCGGGTGCTGAAGATACTGGTATAGAAGACGAAGGCCGACCCTTCTGTTGTGATGAACTGGCAGCACGATGAGGACATTGCTTCCACATATGTCCTAACTCTCCGCACTTATAACAGCCCCTAGGTGCTGGAGGACGGGATTGAAAAGAACCCCTCGCACTGGAGTGACTAGCTGGTGCACTCGGCGCGGAAGAACCCTGAACAGACGGGGCATGCGAAGAACTCTAAGCTGGAAGTGCACTAAGAAATGGCTGACTCTGCTGAGAGCCCGGATAACCCCGACTAGAAGATGACCCCCAATACTCTGAGCGAGCTGACTGATGAGGCCTGAAAGAACTACCTCTGCTCTGCTGAACCTAGCCCCTAGATAGAGCACCACTGAAGCTACCTGATCCTCGAGGCCTCTTGGCCTCTCTCTCCTCTCTCTCCTGACGGCGAGCTATCTCAATATCACGAGCAATATCCACTGCATCCTCAAAGGTATGGCTCAAGATCCTCTCACGAGTCATCAGAATATGGATGGGATAAACGAGTCCGTCCACAAACCGTCTAATCTGCTCCTGATCAGTCAGGACCATCCATGGAGCATAACGAGCCAACTCTGAGAATCTCACCTCATACTGCGTCACAGTCATATCTCCCTGACGAAGCCACTCAAACTACCTACGCAGCTCCTCTTTCTATGATCGTGGTACCCACTTCTCCAGAAAGATAGTGGAGAACTCCTGCCATGACAACGACGCTGCACTTGTCGGCCTACGCCGCTCATATGCCTCCCACCATGTAAAGGCTGCTCCTGATAACTGAAAGGTGGTAAATGATACCCCGCTCGCCTATAAGATCCCTGTTGTCCGAAGCATACGTCGACACTTGTTGAGAAAACCCTGGGCATCCTCGCCCAGAATACCGCTAAAACCCTGGGCATCTGGCATAACTGGAACTATAACATCCTGAACCGGTGCAACCGGTTGAACTGGGGCAACTGGCTGAACTGGGGCAACCTGCTGAGCTGGTGGCGTCTCTGGTGTCTGCAAACCCTGCACTACCTACTCAGGAGTGCGAGCTGCGGGGGTCTGATGACCACCCCCGGTCTGAGATGTAGCTACTGCGGTAGTGGCCGAGACTGCCTGAGCCAGGCCAGTGCAAACCGATAAAATCTGAGCTAGGGCCTCCTGAAGACCAGGAATCACAATAGGCACAGCTGGTGCCTGAGCAGGTGCTACTGGAATCTCTACAGCTGGAGGCTAATCCTGAGTAGGGGCAACAGGTGGGTCAACTGGTGCTGCCCCTGTTGCTCTGCCTCGACCACGACCACGGCCGCGTCCACGACCTCTAGTGGGTGGCAATGGTGGTCGTCCGCCACGTCTGGCAGTACGTGTTCTCGCCATCTATGAGATAATAGAATACAGAAGTTTAGTTCTCGGATCAACAAAGTCGCACGACAAGAATTTCAAGAATATGAAGTCTTTCCTAAAGGTTTTGCAGCCTCCCAAGGATAAGTACATACGTCTCCATACTGATCCGTGAGACTCTACTAAACCGGCTCATGACTCGCGAGACCTGGTAACCTAGGCTCTGATACCAACTTGTCACGACCCCCAACCTCGATCGTGATGGCGCCTAACACCTTGTTAGGAAAGCCCGACCTTTAGAACATTCTCATCCCAAGTTTACAAAGCTCCTTATCAGTTATTAAATTTAAAAACACCGAATAAGCAAAATATCAGTCTAACAGTAATAATAACTATGCGGAAACCGCAATAATATCCAAAACAGCCCATATCAGATCTCGTGTCACGATTCAGTGCCTCTAGATACAACAGAGCAATATCCTATACATATTAAAGTATAGATGCGGAAGTAAAGAAAGATAAGAGGAGAAATCGGGTCCTGAGGACGCCAGGCAGCTACCTCGATGACTCTGACAGATCAACTACGCCGATATACATGGTCCACAATAATAGTGTCGCCCACCGGGGTAGATACATGCACAGGTGATGCAAGACACCCTCGGGTCATACCCAAATGATGAGCAAAGTATGAATATAAATAGGAATAAGTAGATCGGGGATCAAATAAAACTGAGGCATCCCAGTGGCAGACTGAAATAATACATGTGATAACAGCATCCGAAGCAATAGCATCTGACCGGCCCTGAAGAGCATAGAATTGAGCCTGACCACCACCCGATCAGCCTCCCCCTTTGGGGCGACCCCTAGCTACCTGACCCTCACCCTTAGCTGGAGGGGCGGGTGCTGAAGATACTAGTATAGAAGACGAGGGCCGACCCTTCTGTTGTGATTAACTGGCAGCACGATGAGGACATTACTTCCACATATGTCCTAACTCTTCGCACTTATAACAGCCCCTAGGTGCTGGAGGTCGGGATTGAAAAGAACCCCTCGCACTGGAGTGACTAGCTGGTGCACTCGCGCGGAAGAACCCTGAACAGACGGGGCATGCGAAGAACTCTGAGTTGGAAGTGCACTAAGAGATGGCTGACTCTGTTGAGAGCCCTGATAACCCCGACTAGAAGATGACCCACGATACTCTGAGCGAGCTGACAGATGAGGCCTGAAAGAATGACATCTGCTCTGCGGAACCTGGCCCCTAGACGGAGCACCACTGAAGCTACCTGATCCTCGAGGCCTCTTGGCCTCCCTCTCCTCTCTCTCCTGACGGCGAGCCATCTCAATATCACGAGCAATATCCACTGCATCCTCAAAGGTATGGCTCAGGATCTTCTCACGAGTCATCAGAATACGGATGGGATAAACGAGTCCTTCCACAAACCATCTAATCCGCTCCTGATCAGTCGGGACCATCCATGGAGCATAACGAGCCAACTCTGAGAATCTCACCTCATACTGCGTCACAGTCATATCTCCCTGATAGCTCCTCTCTCTACGATCGTGGTACCCACTTCTCCAGAAAGATAGTGGAGAACTCCTGTCATGACAACGGCGCTGCACTTGCCGGCCTACGCCGCTCATATGCCTCTTACCATGTAAAGGCTGCTCCTGATAACTGAAAGGTGGTAAATGATACCCCGCTCGACTTTAAGATCCCTATTGTCCGAAGCATACATCGACACTTGTCGAGAAAACCATGGGCATCCTCGCCCGGAATACCGCTAAAAGTAGGAGGTGAAAGCCTGCTGAACCTCTTGAGACAACGTTGCTCATCGTCTGGCATAACTGGAACCATAACATCCTGAACCGGTGCAACCGGTTGAACTGGAGCAACTGGCTGAACTGGGGCAACCTGCTGAGCTGGTGGCGCCTCTGGTGTCTGCAAACCCTGCACTACCTACTCAGGAGTGCGAGCTGCGGGGGTCTGATGACCACCCCCGATCTGAGATGTAGCTGCGGCGGTAGTGGCCGAGACTGCCTGAGCCAGGCCAGTGCAATCGATAAAATCTGAGCTAGGGCCTCCTGAAGACCAGGAATCACAATAGGCACAGCTAGTGCCTGAGCAGGTGCTACTAGAATCTCTACAGCTGGAGGCTGATCCTGAGTAGGGGCAACTGGTGGGTCAACTGGTGCTGCCCCTGTTGCTCTGCCTCGACCACGACCACGGCCGCATCCGCGGCCTCTAGTGGGTGGCAATGGTGGTTGTCTGCCACGTCTGGTAGTACGTGTTCTCGCCATCTGTGAGAGAATAGAATACAGAAGTTTAGTTCTCGGATCAACAAAGTCGCACGACATGAATTTCAAGAATATGAAGTCTTTCCTAAAGGTTTTGCAGCCTCCCGAGGATAAGTACAGATGTCTCTATACCGATCCGTGAGACTCTACTAAACCGGCTCATGACTCACGAGACCTGGTAACCTAGGCTCTGATACCAACTTGTCACGACACCCAACCTCGATCGTGATGGCGCCCAACACCTTGTTAGGCAAGCCCGACCTTAGAATATTCTCATCCCAAGTTTACAAAGCTCCTTATCAGTTATTAAATTTAAAAACACCGAATAAGCAAAATCTCAGTTTGATAGTAATAACAACTGTGCGGAAACCGCAATAATATCCAAAACAGCCCATATCAGATCTCGCATCACGATTCAGAGCCTCTAGATACAACAGAGCAATATCCCATACATATGAAAGTCTAGATGCGGAAGTAAAGAAAGATAAGAGGAGAAATCGGGTCCTACGGACGCCAGAAAGATACCTCGATGACTCTGATAGATCAACTAGGCGGCAGCAACAAACTCAGCTATGCCTCCTGGATCCCTGTATATGCACACAAGGTGCAGGGAGTAAAGTGAGTACTCCAAATCAGTGAGTAATAAAAATAAATAACGACTGAGAGCATAAAATCCCATAAAGGCACAAATGACGCTATTTCAAGTAGTAAAAATCAATTATACAATAAATCCATGGAGTAACAGATAATTCTCTTTGAAAACAGTGAAGACAATTAATTTCAACAAGTAAAGAATAACCAGAAACTCGCCCCTCGGGCTTAATATCAAATCCTTAGAATAGTATCAGCCCCACGGGCTCACTCCCAACTCACCAACACACAACATCAGCCTCTCGAGCTCACTCCCAACTCACGAAAAAACAACATCGGCCTTTCGGGCCCACTCCCAACTCACCTGGGTATCCTGTGCTCACTAAGGGTGTGTACAGACTCCGGAGGGGCTCCTACAGCCCAAACGCAAAATCATAAGGCCTTAAATCCTTCACACATCACACTTGAGGCCTGAAAGCCTCCTCACATAACACTCGAGGCCTGGAAGCCTCCTCACATCACTCAACATATCCTCACATATGGCCCTCAGCCTCAATCGGTCCAAAAAATAATCATAAGCCCCTAGGGCATAAATAAAACAATGGTGCTCAGCTCAAACAACATTATAAATATCATTTAAATCTCAAGTTGAGTATAAATGTAGCTGAGTTCATGAAATAATATAATTCATTTGAACTGAGTTCAAATAATATTTCAATTAGGGAGGAAAATAGTGATGTAAATCCACACAAGATTTCAAGTAATTGGCACGAAGCCCAAATATGGCAATAAGCCCAAATCATGGTGAATAACAATAAATTTTTATCAAATACGCGGTAAAATATCAACTGGGATGGACCAAGTCGCAATCCCCAATAGTAAATGACACCGCGCTAGTCATACAACGCATGTCTCATCTCAACATAGCAGTATGTTGTGCAATTCGGGGTTTCAAACCCTTAGGGCATCATTTTAAATCATTACTTACCTCAAGATGGTCAAAGTCTAGCTTGCTATGCCCTTGCCTCTCAAAGTAGCCTCCTCGTACGTAGAATCTGTCCAAAACCACAAGGAATACATTATGATAAGCTAATGGGACATAACCCAATTGAAAGAACTCGAAAAACACCCAAAAACACGAAGTTGGCAAAATCCGAGCCCCGGGCCCACATCTCAAAAAATTATGAAATTAACATCACCGGCTTCCTTATCTCTCCACGAGTTCATACATACCAAATTCACAAAAATCGGAGTCCATTTGACCCCTCAAATCACTAGTTTAAACTCTTTCAAATTTCAAGCCCTAACCTCCATTTTTAGCCTTAATTCCCTTGGATTTTCAGTGTTAATCCACGTTTTTACACCATAACAACATAATCTAGGACCAAGAATCCATACCTGATGAAGACTCTCGAAACCCTCTTCGAAATCGCCCAAAATCTCCTTAGTCCGAAATGAAAATGTTGTGTTGCTTCTAAAATTCACGAAGATGAAATTAATACCCTCTGAACAGCAGTTTCCGCTTCTGCGATGCTTTTGTCGCTTCTGCGACACCGCTTTTGCGGTTCTTTATCCGCTTTTGCGGTTCTTTTCAATTTTTACCCAGGACCGCTTCTGCGGTCAACTAATCGCAAATGCGAGACCGCTTCTGCGGTCTGCATGTCCGCTTTTGCGGAACCACTTCTGCGGTCCATTTCCGCGGAAGCGGGAATACCAGATATCAGATCCTTCAGCAAATCCTTAAACTCCAATTTCATCCCGTTAGCCACCCGAAATCACCCCGAGGCCCCCGAGACTCAACCAAAAGTACCAACATAACTTAAAACATTATTCAAACTTGCTCGAACCATCAAAACACTATAGTTATCATCAAAATCATCAAATTTCCTCAAATCAAAGCCTAAGTTCAACCAAAACTTCCGAAACTCGCATTCGATCGAAAACCCGACTAAACGATGTCCGAATGACCTAAAATTTTACACACATATCTAAAATCACCTACAGAAGCTGTAGCAACTCTCGGAATTCCATTCTGACCCTCGGATCAAAATCTCACCTATCAACCGGAATCCGCCAAAATTCAAACTTCGCCAATTCAAGCCTAATTCCACACCGGACCTCCAAATTCAATTCCGATTGCACTCCTAAGTCACAAATCATTCCCCGAAGCTAACCTACCCACCGAAACTCATATTCGAGCCCTCTAACTATATATTCAACTTTCGGTTGACTTTTCCAAAACAAGCTTCCTTCTAAGAGGCTAAGTGCCTCATTTCCAACTAAAATCAATCCAACTCTACCCGATCAACTCAAATATTGATATTAAATCATAGAGAAACATAATATGGGAAAAACGGGGCAGTAACTCATGTGACGACGGGCTGGGTCATCACAGGAAATCAGGCGCCCACCTGGAAAATAGGGGAATACAATTCAAGTTTTAGCAATCAGGCACCCACCTGGAGAATAAGGGAATACAGTTCAGGTTTTAGCAATCAGGCGACCACCTGGAGAACAAGGGAAGTCATTTCAGAATTCAATTCATGTTAGAAGTAGCAAAAGCTCGCGGCAAGAATGAAAGTCAACAGTCTGAGGTGACCAACAGAAGTAGTCTCAATCCAAAAAAAAAGAAAAAAAAAGAAAGAAAAGAAAGAAAGTGAATCCAAAATGCAGAAGCAGGAAAAAAATGTGAACTGCTCAAGACATGGTTGAAGTCACGAGCGCTACATGTCCGGTCTTGATCCGAAAAAGCTGAAGAAGAATGAACTAGCACCTACAGCTAGCGAGCGTCAAGGTTCAAATCTAAAGTCTGCATGAAGAACCATTCAAGACTTAAGATCAAGCTTCGGAAGACTTATAGATAGGAATCTTGTAACTCATAGTTGACAAGCTTAGTTAGTCTTTTTTATTTTTTTATTTTGATGTAATAACAGGACCGCGGACCAGAACCTTGATGGAAATGCACCTCGACTGGCTCTCCACCTCAATATACTTCATCACCTTATTCACTTTTGAACTACACGTGGCCTGATTCCATTATTGCCAAGGATCTGTAGGCAGCTCAGATACCACGGCTCGGTCACATTCTCTTCCTTTCTCTTAGTTTTGGTCTCTCCAAATAAGGGTAGGGTCAAAGAAACCTGGCTTGTCATTTTTTGTCTAATTTCCAGTCAAAGAGGGGCAGCTGTAGATATGTGATTTTTGACTCTTCCCAAGATTTTACATATTTTAGCACTTAAATACTTAGTTTAGGCCTAATATAGTTATTTCATCTAATTTTGACTCTTTTACATTATTTTTATCACAAAATTGAAAAATACAAAAAAAAAATAGTTCTATATTTCTCTATTTAATTCACGTATTAGGTATTTTTAGAAGGATATGTTGCTTTAAACCTATTTTATTTTAATATAGTCTTTGAAAATACCAAAAATTATTTCAACTTTAATTTTTAGTTCTATTTTAAATATAATAGTTTATTATAATAGTCTCAACTTTAGTTTTAGTTTTACTTGTATCTTCTCATGAATATTTTTAGAAGTAGATTAAATTTTTAGCCTTAGCCTAATTTTATAGAATTTTTAGTCCAAATTGAATTCTTGCAAGGAGATGGCCCAATTTTAGCAATCCCAAATCTTCCCAACCCATATACCATGACCTACACCCAAAAACCCATCAGACCTTCTTCTTAACCAAGACAACATGAAAAAACCCTAGCCTCTCCTTCTTCTTCAACACACATAAGAACAAACCCTAGCTGAACCCTAGGAAAGACTATCCTTTAGTCGCCGCCCCATCTACACACCGTGAACAACCACCAGCACACCCCCTTATCGAAGCTTCCCTTCTTCTTCATAACATAACCAATAAAAAACCTTGAACACAAACCCTAGAACTCCCTCACCTTTCCAGCTGCCCAACCAAGACACCACCAAGCAACAGAATCGTTTCCTCCATAGCCAGCAGCCGCCGGATCCCTTCACCCTCCTCGACACATGCACCCTTCAACTGCCCAACACGCCAATGAACATAAGTCATCAGCAAAAAATGACTGTCCAACGCCCCTACTAAACCCAACCAACCCACCAACCTCTCCAAAAACTCGCCGGAAAAGATGGCCTCTATCCCCTGAACCTCTAAGTCCACCCTAAGACTCCTTCCTCTCCAGAAACCAGATGGCAGAGAAAGGCCAGTTTCCAGATTTCGCTTTCTAAAAATGAAATTTGTTTGAGGTGGTTCGAAGTCTGATACAAGGTCTCGTTCAGTCGTACGTCGCGGTTGCTGTCCGAGTTCCTATTGCTGTTTTCATCTTGTTCATGATGCAATTCGCTTGATTTTGGGTTAAAGTTCTTGTATGATTTTCAAGTGTCGAAGAAAATCTCATAACTCCTTTTGAGGTCCATTCCTCCCTCTGTTCTCAATTTAGATTCTGTGCGCGTGCTTGTGATTGATTTTTGATGACATGAATGCTATTTTTTTGTTCTTTGTTTATAATTTTCTTCAGTTGGTTTGATTGTTGAGCTCCCTTTTCGATCCATAATTTCATGTGAGAATAACACAAAAATCAGCTCATTAACTCATTAATAGTGTGAAATAGCCTAGTGACTAGCTTGATTTGAAAAGATATGTGGACTATATCATCTATTTGTGAGGTGATGTTGGGAATTAGATTGAGAGTAAAAAATGGATTTGCTATCATTTGATTACTAGAAGAAACATTTCTGTTTGGTAAGTGTCTTGAACGTTATTGTGCAATTGAGAATTGGCATGGCTTTTGCGATAGAAATTTGATTAGAAACATAGATGGTCTTGGGTTGGTTAAAAGCAAAACAAATACGGCTTGGTACCAAAATTGAACAAAAGTTTCGGATTATCATGTCTATTATTTTATCTACTTTTTTTTAAAATGTCTGTTAGAAGCATGTTTAGGACGACCACATTTGGGTAGGCAAACCTTTAGGATGTTCGTGTTTTAGTTTCTTTTAAGGTGAGAGGTCGCCCCCTTTAGTTAAATTTATCCGAAAAATGCCTCAAAATATTTGTATATATTTTATTTCAGGGTATGCCCCGAAGTATTTATATTTAGAGGCCGATAGTAGAACTCGTAGTATTTTTATTTTTTTATTTTTCTTTTATTAGGTGGGGACGACCTCGCCTCTTGTGTGTTTATTTTGTTTCTGTGTGTTTTACCTCAATTTGAATATTTTCTCACGGGACTTGGGGAGTATCTAACACCTTCTCCCCGAGTCAAATGAACCCCTTACCCAAATCTCTGGTGCACACTTAGTTTTAGAGTCCGAAGTATTTTAAAAGAAAAAATCATTCTTTAAAAAAAATGGTGACCTGGCACACCGAAACCAATGTCAGGTGGCGACTCTGAGTTAACCCTTTTGAACAAATATTTTGTAACTTTCAAAATTGAAAAACCCTTTGAGCTTTGCAAATCTCTTTTATTATTTTTAAGAGGGTTAGTGAGGTTTGTAAAAAAGGGTGTGACAGTGGGTGCTATTAGAATAGATTGGACACAACTTAAGGAACTTGAATCTTAATTTTGGGATTATTTGGTGAATTTTTGAGGTGAATTGAATTGAAAATTTGAAGTAAAAACTGAACATAAAAAAATGGTATGTGTATCACACTCTGTATCATATTCGTATCAATTATGTATCACATGTATATCAAAGTCTTACTTTTTCAAAGTCTTATATTCCTTATCGAATAATGTTCCTATAATAATAGCATTTGTGGGAAGAAGTTTATTAAATTTTAATATAATACAATCTTACCTAGGATCAATAATGTCTCAAGAGACATTAAAATGGATTAGCTATATTATCAAACAAAAAAAAATTATTAGAATAACTCGATATAAATAAAATAGTAATAACTTTGCGTCTCAAAAAGTAAGGAAAATAGTCTTAAATACAAAATATATAAGAATTTTTTTTTTAAAAAATAAGGCCCATCATCAAAATTTGGCTTTAGGCCACCGATAATGTTGAGCTGCCCCTGGTTGGTGGTGGAGGTAGTTTGGTGATGGTAGTTTGTGGTGCTATTTGGTGGTTGTGGTTGACTGACTGTGGAGATAGTTGGTGGTAGAAGTGACTGATAATAGTGATTATGTGGTGGTGATTGAAAATGGTGATTAGAGGTGGTAGTAAATAGAAGAAGTGGCAAAAGGTTACATTTACATAAACCTTCAAGAAAATATTGTATTAATGATATCAAGACAAAGATTCCAACAACTCAGATTTGTTAAGAACTTATAACGACCCGACCGGTCGTTTTGAGCTCTAGCGTGTCGCTCAGCAGTTTGGGGCCATGAGCAGCTTTACTTCAGGTATGTCTCTATGCTCGTTCGAGGATAAATGAATGTTTAAGTGTAGGAGGATGTGATGATCCGGCCGGTCGTCTTAAAAATTAATGCCCTGATCCTCTATTAGCTGATTTTCCCAAGTTTATTGCTGCTATTTTGATTTGCCGGAATGTTCTGTACTGAGTTTCGGAGAGTTTTGGGACACTTTATCCCTAAATGAGAGCTTAAGTGTTGGAAAGTTGACCGTAGTTAGAATGGTGTAAAAACGGACTCGGAATGGAAATCCGATGGTTTCGTTAGCTCCGTTGGGTGATTTCGGGTTTAGGGGCGTGGTCGATTGTGTTTTGGAGGTCCGTAGCTAATTTAGGCTTGAAATGCCGAAAGGTCGAATTTTTAAGTTTATGGTTCGATAGTGAGATATTTGATCCGAGGGTCGGAATGGAAGTTCGGAAGTTGAAGTAGCTCCGTAGAGATGAATGTGGCATATGTGCAAAATTTCAGGACGTTCGGTCAAGGTTTGATAGATTGATCGAAAGTGTATTTTTGAGGATTTTGGAGTTCTTAGGCTTAAATCCAAGGATAATTCGAGGTTTCGATATTGTTTTAGGTGTTTTAAGGATTGGTACAAGTTTGGGTAGTGGTTTGTGACTTGTTGGTGCCTTTGGTTGAGGTCCCGGGGGCCTTGGGGTGAATTCGGATGGTTGAAGGAGGTAAGTTTGGGGTTTAAGTTGCAGCTTCAGCTGCTGTTGCTGTCATAACCGCACCTGCGGTTTGGGTTCCGCAGGTGCGGCGTCGCAGAAGCAAAATTTTGGCCATCTCTTCAGAAACAGCAAATGCGGTATATTTTTCACGTAAGCGGGACCGCAAATACAAATTTTTCTGAAGATGCAGTATATTTTTCGCAGATGCGGACACAGGACCGTAGATGCGAAAACTGCTGGGCATTATTTTAAAAGAGGTTCCGCGACTTGGGGGTTTATTTCTACAATTTCTAATTGTTTTTGGAGCTCTTTGAAGGGGATAGAAGAAGGATTCAAGGGAAAAAGCTTGGAGGTAAGGTTTTTGGTCATAAAACTCGTTTCTAATGTGAAATCTACCTAGTAAATCATGGAATTTAAACCAATAATTGAAGAATTAAGGCTTGGGATTTAAGAGACTTTAAATGAGAATTTGAGGGGGCAATTGAACTCCGATTTTTGTGTTCTTATTATTCATAGACTCGTGAGAGTATGAGAATATTGAAAATGTAAATTTTACCCGATTCCGAGATGTGGGCCTTAGGGGTATTTTGGTTATTTTACATAATTTCGCGTGTTAGTTTAGAATTTAATTGTAGAATCAGTTATTTGAAGTATTATTTACATTATACAATTAAATTTAATAGATTTGGGGCATTTGGAGTCGAGTACTCGTGGCAAAAACATGGTCTCGGATTGATTTTTAGCCGTTTCAAGGTAAGTGGCTTGTCTAACCTTGTGTGGGGGACCTTTCCCTTAGGATTGGTATTGTGGTAATTGATATGCCTTGTACGTGAGGTGATGAGCCCGTACTTGTGCTAATTGTTGAAAATCCTATTTTTCATTAAAATTAGCCTTGATTGTATTTTCCTTTCCTGTTTACATTACTTGGAATTTAAGCATGTTATTAGCTTAGGAAAAGCATGTCTAATTGGCTTAATTGGTTTACTTGCTCAAAATGCCATTATTTGGATTATGTGTAACATGCTAGGCTAGAAATACCTGCTTTACCTTGATATGGAATTTGAATTTAATTGTGTATTCTTCTTGTTGTTGCTGTGTATTTACTTTGGGACTCTAGGACGGTATCCCAGGAGATTCCCCCCGTATGTTTACTTTGGGACTATAAATTATATTCTGGGACATCCAGCTCCCCCTGCATATATATTGATTTGAACTATAGTGCGGGATACCAAGAGATCCCCGGCACATATAATCGGGATACCAAGAGATCCTCGGGATACCAAGAGATCCCTAGTATATAATGAGGATACCAAGAGATCCCCAACATATATTGAGGATACCAACAGATCCTCGGGATACCAAGAGATCCCTAGTACAAATTGAGGATTCAAAGAGATCCTCGGGATAGTGAGAGATCCCCGGTTATTATCCTTGTGATCGTTTTAGCCTCTGTTTTAGTTATTGCATTCCTTACTTTCTCGTATTAAATTCTTATTGTTAGCTTGCAACTGAATTGCTTATCTTATCCTGTTATACTTTATATTTTATCGTATCTCAGTAGATCCCTAATCTTCCTCGTTACTACTTAACCGAGGTTTGGCTTAGCACTTACTGAGTACCGTTGTGGTGTACTCATGCCCTTTATGTGCATGTTTTTCATGTGCAGATCCAGGTACTTTCACTCAGTCTTATCATCCTTGAAACGAGATGCTTCTGTAGAGACTTCGAGGTATATCTATCGCGTTCTCAGATCGATGAGTCCCTTTCTATTCTTGTTTTTGAGTATTAGTAGTTCAATATTTTCTGTGCTTTGTTATACATTCTGGAGTTAGAGCTATGTAGTATTCTTAGCTTGTGATTCATGGGTTTCCAGCTTTTGGGAAGTGTTGTTAGTTCGATACGTCATATTATATATTCCAGGTGGCATTTTAAATACTATTTCATTCTGTTAGTTTGGGTTCTAATTATTTCATCCGCCAGTTTTTTTTATTTTTCTGCATAGGCTTACCTAGTCGTAGAGATTAGGTACCATCACAACAGTTCACGGAGGGAGAATTGGGGTCGTGATAAGTTGGTATTAGAGCTCTAGGTTCATAGGATTCATGGATCACAAGTCGGTTTATTAGAGTTTCGCTGATTTGTACGGAGACGTCTATACTTATCTGCGAGATGCTATGTAACTGTTAGGAAAATTCCACTTCTTGATTTCCTCATCGTGAGACTTGATTCCTTGAGGCTTATGCCCTTATTTTCTTCCTGCCCAATCTTACATGACGCGAACCGCTTGTTATATATCGAGAATTGAAGAATTATAATGGTACTACAGATGTAGTGCGGGATGTTTCTCTCAGTATAGGTGGGTGAGCTATTGTCGTCACCTTGCGGAAGGATTTTTCTATCGTTTCAGATCGATAGTTGTGCTTTTAAGAGCTGGGAGGCTATGCACAGGTTTCTATGATGCTTGCGATTATTGACTTGATGGTAGGAGACTTGCATATGTGGTGGGGGTGGTGAATGAGTTTAAATGAAATCTACTCAGTATATGATTCAGAGATATGATATTTCACTTTCGGCGGAGGAAAAGCAATTGTACTTTGAGTGTCCAGATTTGGGGTGATGGAGTAACGAGACTTAGTAATTTAGAGTGTGGTGGAATTTTATTTGCGATGTAGTGTCATCATCCTTGATTGTATGAGTTAAGTTTGCCGGTGTTATAGTCTTCTGCAATTCACCATTGGGGTAATATTGTGGAATAATATTAGAGAAATGACTGTTAGATATTGTATGGTGTGGTGGTTCAGGATTGAATCGGTGTTTCTAATGTCGATGGCTCGAGAAAGATGATCTCTGGAAAGGTTTAAAGTTAGTAGCGATTTGTGGGTTCAAATGCTACGAAGATAGAATTTATTAGGGCAAGAACTGAGCAGCAAAGGATGAGGAAAGACATGTGGGGAGTTTCAGGAGGTGGTTAAAATTTCTAGAAGGCCAGGTATAAGAAGCAAAGGTCAAATGGTCTATTAGAGGGGCGAGTTCCGCCAAAGTGGGAGAGTGATGGATTTGTATATGGGCTTCGTGCTAGGATTACTATGCACCTTAAGAAGAGTTTGGAACGACTTGGGAATTTTAGTGATTGATGATTGGGGTCTACAGATCTAATTTGAAGTACGTGCTATTATGCGACAGGAGATTTGATATAACGGAAAGGAGCTACCTGAAATGAAGAAGGATACAATGTAACTTTGAATTGGAAGGATGTTGCCGCATATTTAATTGATGTTCAAGAGGGGTTAATGGACTTGTGCAGCTAGAGAGTGAGCTCGGATTCAGGATTTATGCCTTGTATAGAGGTGGGTTTCAAGGGAAGTGATTCTGTCGGGTGCTTTGTCGAGAGGGTATTCATGTGCTAGAAGATTCATAGAGTTGATTATATTCGGGGCCAAGTCAAAGCGGGTGGTCTAAACAAAGGTCCTAGTAGATTTAAAAGGGCAAATTGTGGTGCCTAATGATTTCGAGCCTACGGTTAAGAATCAAGCTTTGCTGTAGCTTATGAGAAGAGGCACATAATGTTCTATGATGTTTTGACTCACAGTGTAGTAATTGGGAGGTATGAAATGGTTCATGGGATTTGAGACAGCATGTTTTCGTGATTCAAGGTCACTTGAGATGAGTGCGGATGGAGTGTGTTATGTGTTGAATGGAGTTATTATTATCTCTAAGGCAATCAAGAATTAATTTTCAAGAAGGTAGATTGGTTAGCCATAGTTGAATTGGCATATTGGTGGTAGTGATCATTTCCTTCAACGTGATCAAGTTATGCAAGTGATTTATGATGGCACATGTGAGGTTTGTCGACCGCCGTAATTGATGTTATTCAAAAGTATTAAACTGTTATGGCATGTCATATATAGGCGGATCCCTAAAGGGCTATGGTGGCTTAGACCACTACTTAGAGATTCGCATATTATACGGTTATGAGAATTCACTTGCATGTTGCTATGGTTCTCCTGAAGTGAGTTAAGTGAAAAGTTTTATATGATAAAGTGTTAATCTATTAGTGGTTACGGAGTTATGATGAAAATAATGTTCTATCGTATATTGGCATGTTGGTGAAGTGTGTGGTATGGAATTTGAAGTGAGTATCAAGGTTGCAGTTCGGTGTTAACAAGGATTTCGCAAGCTCGGATGAGCAATAAAGGAATTTCGATGTTTAAAGTAATTGGGTATCGTCTTCATCGTCAACCGAGATCGGTGTGTTGTGAAAAAGGCCTTGCATCATGGTTATGGATTCTTGAATGCTTCTCAACGTTAGTGCGGCTGGTGGTATGGATACACATATTTGTTGTCTGTTATGGAAGGTCGTGGGAGCGTGCCCCACAGGAAGATTGTATAAGTGTGGCATGTAGTCACTTGATTTATTGAAGATTTAAACCAAGTATGAAGACGGTGGTGATATCATTAATTTGAGAATTTATGCTTGGAGGGCACTCGATTTATTGGGCTGTGGACAGTGGAGGATTGCCCTAGTTATGATGATAGTTCTCGTGTGTTATAAGAAGAAGGGGGTTATTATGGACTTCGAAAGGTTATTAACCTAGTTCAGTGTGATCAAAATCAACTTGAGGCCTGTGGATGGATCTAAATGTGAATATGGGTTGTATATCAGGTCAGATGCATTCATTTCAGCAATGCACTCCTTTGGACAAGTAGTCGGGGTACTATTTCATCGTCAGCTATTTAATGAAATGATATATTACGCCATATGAGTTGTGAGACGGCTTGATGAATTTCTTATGTGTTGGGGTTCCGCTTAGAGATGTTGTTATATGAGCAGGATGGGTCTCGAGATTCAGATCGTATATCGCGCCTCAGTTGTGCTTGAGTTTTTTAACCTATGGCACTATACGTCTCCCCAGGGATGGTATTATGCACTTAGCATGCTTGTGACCGATATTCGAAATTTTGTTATAATGAGCAGTTTAGCTCGATGTATATCTCCTTACGTGAATTCTATGTGTGAATCGGGTGGCATGCTGCCATGGGTATGTTATTTGGATCGGGTTGCACGCCGCAACAGTGTGATGTTGAGTACAGATTTCTATATGCTATTTTGTATTCCTTGCTTCTTATTTTCTAAGGAAAGTTCATATTAGTGCGTGAGTTGAGTAGTTCCTTCTAGAGTTTGTTTCCTTTTATCACGTTTGAGTTCATAGCCTATGGGCATATTGTGGCATTATATGAGACTTTTGATCATGTCCGGGGTGGCTTATTGCCTGAGCGGTTCGTATTGGGTGAGACGAGATCATTGGATTTAAGATTAATGCAATCTGATTATATGAAGTATATTAAGGCACTAAGACCATTATTTGGTTCAAAATGAGGTAATAGTTCTTATCAGGAGTATAGACCCAATGATTTGTTGATTCGGCAGTTGGGTATGAATTTCTACACACCTCTTTCATCTTGGCGGTATTGTAAGAGTTAGAGCAAAACCTATGTAGGTCATGAGGTGAAATAGGAGCATCGGATTCGTGGAATTTTGACTAATTTATTTGAAAATGTTATTGCGGTCCTGTGAGTAAAGTTGTGCAAGGTGTGAATTCAGCTAAGGTATGCAGTCATGTTTTGGTGTCGCGTGTAGTTATTGATACAGTGAGCGTATGTTGGAACAAGCCTGATAGAGAATTCTGGTGTTGGAATTGGGCTCTAAGGCTTATTTGTTCAGTGAAAAAAGATATCCTTAGATCGATCGAGCTAGGTTACCCAGCTAAGTTGTGGTAGCACGGGTAGGTGCTCAAGGTGTTAAACAGTGATTTCAGACAACCCCAACATAGTTCTTAGCACGTTCAAGGATGAACGTATGTTTAAGTGGGAGAGGATGTAACGACCCAAACAGTCATTTTGAGCTCTAGCGCATCGCTCAGCAGTTTGGGGCCATGAGCAGCTTCACTTCAGGTATGTCTCTATGCTCGTTCGAGGCCGAACAAATGTTTAAGTGTAGGAGGATGTGACGAATCGGCCGGTCATCTTAAGAATTAACACCTCGATCCTCCATTAGCTACTTTCCCCAAGTTTATTTCTGCTATTTTGATTTGTCGGGATGTTCGATATTGGGTTTTGGAGAGTTTTGGGACACTTAGTCCCTAGATGAGAGCTTAAATATTGGAAAGTTGACTGTAGTGGAAACGGTGTGAAGACAGCCTCGGAATGGAAATTCGATGGTTCTGTTAGCTCTGTTAGGTGATTTCAGGTTTTGGGGCGTGGTCAGATTGTATTTTGGAGGTCCGTAGCTAATTTAGGCTTGAAATGCCGAAAGGTCGAATTTTGAAGTTTCTGGTTCGATAGTGAGATATTTGATCAGAGGGTCAGAATGAAGTTAGAGTTGCTCCGTAGTGATGAGTGTGATGTGTGTGCAAAATTTCATGTCATTCGGTCGAGGTTTGATAGACTTATTGATAGAAAGTGTATTTTTGAGGATTTTGGAGTTCTTAGGCTTAAATCCATGGTTAATTCGAGGTTTCGATGTTGTTTTAGGTGTTTTAAGGATTGGTACAAGTTTAGATAGTGGTTTGTGACTTGTTGGTGCCTTTGGTTGAGGTCACGGGGGCCTCGGGTGAATTCAGATGGTTGACGGAGGAAAGTTTGGGGTTTAAGTTGCAGCTTCAGCTACTAGTGTTGTCATAACCGCACCTGCGGTTTGGGTTCCGCAGGTGCGGCGCCAAAGAAACGGCTAAACGGCCGCAGAAGCGAAATTTTGGCCATCTCTTCAGAAATCACAGATGCGGTATATTTTTCACATAAGTGGGACCGCAGAAATGGGACTGCGGATGCGGTATATTTTCCACAGATGTGGTCCCAGGACCGCAAATGCGGAAACTGCTGGGCATTATTTTAAAAGAGGTTCCGCGACTTGGGGATTTATTTCCACCATTTCTAATCATTTTTGGAGCTCTTTGAAGGGGATAGAAGAAGGATTCGAGGGGAAACGGTTGGAGGTAAGATTTTTGGTTATAAAACTCGTTTCTAATGTGAAATCTACCTAGTAAATCATGGAATTTAGACGAACAATTGAAGAATTAGGGCTTGGGATTTAAGAAACTTTAAATGAGAATTTGAGGGGCTAATTGAACTCCGATTTTTGTCTTCTTGCTATGCATAGACTCGTGAGAGTATGAGGATTCCAAAAATATAAATTTTACCCGATTCTGAGATGTGGGCCTTGGGGGCATTTTGGTCATTTTACATAAATTTCGTGTGTTAGCTTAGAATTTAATTGTAGAATCAGTTACTTGAAGTATTATTTACATTATGTAATATTATTGAATAGATTTGGGCATTTGGAGTCGAGTACTCGTGGAAAAAATGTGGTCTCGGGTTGATTTTGAGCCGGTTCGAGGTAAGTGACTTGTCTATCCTTGTGGGGGGAGGGGGGGACTTCCCCTTAGGATTGGTATTGTAGTAATTGATATGCCTTATACGTGAGGTGACGAGCTCGTACTTGTGCTAATTGTTGAAAATTCTATTTTTCATTAAAATTAGCCTTGATTGTATTTTCCTTTCTTGTTTACATTACTTGGAATTTAAGCCTGCTGTTAGCTTAGGAAAAGCATGTATAATTGACTTAATTGATTTACTTGCTCAAAATGTCTTATTTGGATTATGTGCAACATGCTAGGGTAGAAATATCTGCTTTACCTTGATATGGAATTTAAATTAATTGTGTATTCTTCGTGTTGTTGCTGTGTGTTTACTTTGGGACTATGGGACGGTATCCCGGGAGATACCCCCTTGTATGTTTACTTTGGGACTACGAATTATATTCCGGGAGATCCCTCCGCATATATATTGATTTGGACTATAGTGCGAGATACCAAGAGATCCCTAGTATATAATGAGGATACCAAGAGATCCTCAGGATACCAAGAGATCCCTAGCATATATTGAGGATACCAAGAGATCCTCAGGATACAAAGAGATCCTTGGTACAGATTGAAGATACAAAGAGATTCTCGGGATAGTGAGAGATCCCAGTTATTATCCTTGTGATCGTTTTAGCCTCTGTTTCGGTTATTGCATTCCTTAATTTCTTGTATTAAATTCTTATTGTTAACTTGCAACTAAATTGCTTATCTTATCCTGTTATACCTTATATTTTATCTTATCTCAGTAGAGCCCTAATCTTCCTCATTACTACTCAACCAAGGTTTGTCTTAGCACTTACTGAGTACCGTTGTGGTGTACTCATGCCCTTTCTGCACATACTTTTCAGGTGCATATCCAAGTATTTTCACTCAGTCTTATCATCCTTGAGGCGAGACGCTTCTTTAGAGACTTCGAAGTATATCTGCCGCGTTCGCAGACCGAGGAGTCCCTTTCTATTCTTGTTTTTGAGTATAGCCCTTATGTATCTTCGGTGCTTTGTTAGATATTCTGGAGTTAGAGCTATGTAGTATCCTTAGCTTGTGATTCATGGGTTTCCGGGTTTTGGGAAGTGCTGTTAGTTCGAGATGTTGTATTGTATATGCCATGTGGCATTTTAAATACTGTTTCATTCTGTTAGTTTGGGTTCTAATTATTTCTTCCGCCAGCTTTGTTTATTTTTTCGCATTGTTAGGCTTACCTAGTCGTAGAGACTAGGTGCCATCACGACATTCACGGAGGGAGAACTGGGGTCGTGACAGAACTGATAAGTGATAATGAAAGGAAAAAATAAATGACACCTTAAAATATGTATAGAACATAAATTCAAATATCCATTAAATGCAAACAAGTAAGACCTTAGACATATATATATGGAATGGGGCGTTGAAACGGGGAGTTAATACCGTAAACTTTTGCTCTAAAATCTAAAAATAAAGAAATATTAGAAGGACCATGGCTAAGGAGCTGATTAATACCTTGAAAGAAAAGTTAGCATAAACATTAATTGAGTTAAACATGCCGAAACCATGACTGTAATTTAATTCATAATTTGAGTTGGAATTTGTTTATCGTGAAAATGGTAATAACAATTAAATTTAATTTAGTGGTTCTAAAAATATGTGATCTATTTTTATGCTAGTTGTTAGGCAGTTGATGCTATGTGAAAAACTTAGAAATGAGATGAGAGCTTAAAACGAGATGTTAACCAAACCAAATCGCTGTTAATCGGGGCCTCGAGCTTTCCTATTCGAGGGCCTCGGGGTCGAGTCTGGAGCTCGGATAGAAGCTATCGAGGTTGGTTGATAGAGACTAACAATTATAAATAAATCAATGACGGCTCTTTATGTCCAATAATAAGCAATAAATGATGAACTTAGAGTAGAACACAATAAATATGAGCAATAAATGAAGTAACGAGATCAAAAGAATATGTTAGAGAGCAGAGAGAATGTTCAAGTATATTTAGTATGGAGCAACAGATATTTTCAGAATGGCAAGGTTCCCCCTTATATATGAGGGGGAATCCCAACATAATAAAAGTGTATTTATTACAAAGATATGGGGATGGGATAGCTAGTTGACGCCTATGATCCGGGCTCAGACTAGTCTGACAAACTTTGTCGGCTCTAGCTTCACGCCTTGGAAACTCCCCACTTTCATTCCGTAACCGTCGGTTCAAGGCGGGATTAGGGATAACGAAGCCTTGGGTGCAATCTAAAGTGAGCTGTAATAAACAAAGTCAGCTAGTGTATCTCGGTAGAGTGCGCCTAGTAAATTATCGTGATTACTTAGGAGAGATTCACAGTAAAAAGAGTGCTCATGATTGATAGAGATGTTTTGGTGAATCTATATGAAACATAAACGGAAGGGATTCCATCAATAGGATAAATCACTACCTTAGAACCTTCTCATAATTGTTTACAACTCAAGCATAGTTAGTTTTCAGCTATTTGTTTACTTTTAGTCTTAGTTATTAGTAATACCATCAACTGTTATTTATAACATTTGGGGAAGTTAATTCTATAGAATTTAGTAAGTCCAACAAAAGTAATTGATAGGTTAATTCCCTGTGGGTTCGACTCTGGGCATAAATACTCAGATTATATTTGCAACGTCCGCATGTCCTTTTATAAGGCATAGTTGGGCGTGATCAAATTTTGGCGCCGTTCTCGGGGAATTAAAGGTGTTGTCAATTACAATTGAAAGAAGTACAAAAATTCTTAGTGTAGTCAGTTTTCTCTATACCCAATTTTTACATTGAAATTTTAACGTTTGTCGACTTGGTTGCACAGGTGCATGTCTAGAAACTCATCAAGATCTGGTAAAGTATTTGAAGCATTATCAAATCCCGAGAAAGTTTTCAAGGCCTTGAATCGGGCCAACCGGAAAAACAAACAACAACCAACAACTGAAAAGTTCGAAACAGACATGGGAGATCACAGGAAGACCCAGTTGTACCAATAGTGCCAGAGGCTGCTCTCTATGACTGGGCACAACCCATAGCTAAAAATCTGGCCACCGTGATTGTAGTCCCGAAGATACAGGCTGAATCATTCCAAATCACAAATAACATGTTGCACTTGTTGCAAAATAAGGGACTATTTTTGGGGCCACAAATCGAAGATCCTCAGTAGCACTTGAAGAATTTTCTATCTATCTGCAAAACTCAAAGGCAGCCCAACGTCAGGAAGCAATCAAGCTGTTATTGTTTCCATTCTCAGTGACAGGAGCTGCTCAGACCTGGCTAAACTCGCTACCCATCAATTCCATAACAACTTGGGAGGATTTGGTCAGGCAATTTCATAATAAGTTCCACTCACCCAACAAGACTGCTCAACAAATTGATGACATTTTGAGCTTTAAACAGAAACCAATGGAGACACTGCATGAGATATGTGAGCATTTTAAAGGAATATTGGTTATATGTCCGCACCATGATATTCCAGATTTTATGTTGGGGGAGCGGTTTTTCATGGGGTTGTCAGATAGTGTGAAGATTATTGTTGATGCTTCAGCTGGTTGAGCATTCTTGAGCAAAACATGGAGAGATGCCCAATGTCTGCTTGACAAGAAGGCACAGAATTCGGGATGGACAACCAGGAATGCACCCATCACTCCATTGGTGCACTCAGTTCCTCTTGATCCATCCAACTCTATGGCTGAAAATATGGCTACCTTATTGACACAAATGAGCATACTCACCAAAAAGGTGGAGGAATCAGGGCAGAAGCAGCAGGTACATATCGTAGATACTACCAGTGGGGGATTTTTAACATATTGCATTAGTCAACCAATTGGTAACCATTGGAATGCGGAACACGATCATCATCATCACCCTAAAGACATGAACTATGTGTCTAATTATGGAGGCCAGAGACAGGGTGGTCAGAATTAGGGTCAGCAGAATCAGCAGTACAGGCCAGCACAACACAGTTCAACACTGGGAACATGGGAGGTATGAGACCCTCCAACAATATGGCACGTTACCCAAGACCACAGGGATACAATAATCAGAATCAGCAGCAAGGGTATCACCCTCCTCAACAGCAGCATGATGGAAGGCAGGAAGATGGGTTTGCTCGACTTGAAGCAATAATGTAACAGGTTATTGGGTCCAATGCAAAAATTAATGAGAGAGTAGATGCACATGATGCAGCAATCAAGAATATTGAGGTGTAGTGTGCCAAATTTCGATGTCTCTGAACAATCATCCTCATGGGACACTAATTGCAGACACCCAGATAAATCCAAAAGATCAGGGCCCGAAGTAGCTGATGGCGATGAGTCTACGTAATGGCAGAGATCTGGATGTAGAGCAAGATAGGGCTTGAGAAGCTAGACAGGGTGAGATACTCATACCAGTGCCCATTGAGCTGGATGAATCAACGAAACTGATAGAGGTGACAGTCCAGCTTGCTCAAGAAGAAAATAGCATTTAGAATGAGACCGAGAAAGAAACTGAAATAGTCCAGGAGCCAAAAGTTAATGTAGCAGCTAATAAAGATCAGTCCCAAGTGATTGGGAAGAGGAGACCTCTTGCACCCTTTCCTCATAGGCTGACTAAGTACCAAAAGGAGGAGCAATACAAGAAGTTCTTTGAAATGCTGAAACAAATCTAGGTAAATATACCATTGATTGAAGCTTTGAAGGAGATGCCTGGGTATGCAAAAATGATGAAGGACTTGATGTCCCAAAAGTTTGATTTTCAAGACTTTGCCACAGTTACTCTTACTAGACCTATAGATTAGACCAATTGCGGAAAAGCCGTCTGACCCAGGGAGCTTTAAAATTCCATGCACTACTGGTAATTTTGCTTTTGCTAAGGCACTGCGTGATCTAGGGGCCAGCATCAATATTATGCCCCTGGCGATTTATAAGAGGCTGGGCACTGGGAGAGCTAGACCTATCTCTATATTGTTGTAGCTGGCTGATATGACTGTGAAATGACCCTCCAATATCCTGGATGATGTGTTGATTCAGGTAGGGAAATTCGTATTCCCTGCAGATTTTGTGATCCTAGACTGCTAAGTAGATGAAGAGATTCCCATAATTTTTAGAAGACCATTCTTGGCCACTGGGAGATCTCTAATTGATTGTGAGACTGAGGAGCTCAAGATGAGACTGAACGATGAAGAAATAACATTCAATGTGGAGAAATATATGATGCGACCAAGCGAATTTTCCAATTGCTCTCTTATTGATGCCGTGGATGTAATTGTAGAGACTGGTGATGAGATGCTGACTATTGAGGACCCCCTGGCTGCATGTTTGATGAATTTTGATGAGGTGAATGGAGAGAAACTGGCGGAATGGGTGTTGGCATTAGAGGGTAGAGGGTTATGGGATAAAACTCTAGAATTTGAGCCCTTGCATTTGGAAAATAGAGAAACTCCTCCAGCCAATCCATCCATCGAAGAACCACCAAAGTTGGAGTTAAAGACATTGCTCGCCCATTGATAACTATGAACTGTACATGTTTTATACCCCTTTTTACCCGAGCTTTGTGAATAAATTGCTCCAGATTAGTCCTGAATTGCTTACAAGTTGCTCTTGATTGCAGGTTTGAGTGACTAGATGATGAATGTCACAAATCGGCTAAAAAAGGAGTGAAATCTGCCGAGCAACAAAAGATGATTGAAAGTGGGAAATAGGAGACCTGCGGACCACACTGTTTTGATGTGCAGCCGCACAGGAAGGTTCTGAAAGCTACCAAGTTCAAGCTTAACCTGCGCATTCCGTACTGCTTTGCCACGCGGCCGTACAGGAAAGTTCAGAGAATCAGCAAAAGTGAAGAAAATCCACGCGAACCGCATCCATTTCCATGCGGTCCGCAATGATGAGAGATCAGAGGCTCAGTAATTCAAGGCAAGTCCCACGCGGCCACACACCAAATCAGTGAGGTCCGCGTGGGTAAAAGTTCAGAGAGTCAAAATGGGACAAAATT